>OX401405.1:22733954-22982178 GCA_947846245.1 Cerastoderma edule | reverse complement strand
ATAGATGGTTGGTGTCGTGAATCGGAAATGTTATCGGGCAAGGCGTAGGAATATTATCCGGTGAGCCGAAGGCGAAACGGATAATATTCCGATGCCGAGCCCGATAACTTTTCCCATTCAAAGACACCAACCATCTATTCTATTTATCCTGTTACCTTTATGTATTCTTTCAAACAAATGATATACAAATAAAACACGAGAAAGAATGAAAAATATGTAGAGAATGATGTAAACATGACGTCATTTCGTTTTAATGACGTCATGATTTGTCGCGTGGATGTATTATATGGTTAGTGCCGGATATCACAAATGTTATACGGCACCTAGTTATACGTCCCAAATGACACTAGTGACAGGATAAAGAGAGATAGAGAGTTCGAGAAGTAGAGAACCAGTGGGAGTTACAAAACAGACGCCTCCCCCGTGTTTCATGTTATATTATCCTCGTGTCGTCTGTAAAAGGATTTGAGTGAAATAAAGATTTTGTATTGTATTTGCTAGAAAATTCTGATAATGTTTGAAAGCGTCATCTTATCGGCATTGTCTGGCTTTGCGTTAGAACTCATACTGGTATATATGTATACGAATTAACCCACTTTACAAACTTGTATGTAAACTGAGAGCGAAATTCGTCTGTTTACGAGTGTTATTCCCCAATTAAGTCACAAAATCTGGTGACGAGTAGACTCTTTACATTAACGCCTTACTTTTTTACGTCGTCTTCGTAGCGTTTTACGTAAAATCATACTAGCGCCCAGAAACACTGCAAAACTGGATAATATGGGTTCTTAATTATGATAGAATATATTGAAACATAGCGAAAGACTACAGTATCATGACATTATAACGCCTGCACTATTCATTATCTATTTTTCAAAGTGCTTTTTCACAAATTTGGTGCCCATCAATTTAACTTCATTGTTTACATTCGAGTAACATCTAAAATAACAAGGAACGCTGGTAATAATGAGATGCGACCACCTTGTTAGAATAATCACGTAAAACACATAGAAATACTGTCATTTATCTATTAACAACACCGTGAACCTTCAAACTGGTGAATTTCTTGGGTTTTATTGGTTCCCGGCGTTTCTTGGCTGACCTAGTTTTAAAAACTAATTGTAAACAAATCTTATAGTATTCACTCTTTTAAAAGCGAAATATGATCGGGTTACAGTCTTAATTCATATGTGAAAGGTAATTTAAAGTACTTTTAAAACAATTTTCAATTATTCTAGAACTTTCACACTGTAACTGTTAATGAGCGCAAGCATGGCTTTAAGCCAAGAGCTTCCGCGAGTTCAAAACAATTCCCTTTTTATTTCAATAATGAAAGAATCAATATTGAAAAGTAACACATCATTGGAATTGTCTCTCCGAGACGCTTCCAATAAAGCGTCGCATTTAGATACTGTACATTGTCGGATTCGATTTTCGATCGTTCTCGGTTTGCATCGGTCGGTGCCGGAACTGTTCGGTGTAAAGCGATTAGTTCCGGCACCGACCGACACATACCGAGAACGACTGAAGTAATCCGAGGAGAGAAAGAGTTTCAAAATGGCGGATTATAGGTATTCTACCATAACTATAATGAAGACTTCCTGTTACGTAATGACGGTAGACATTTATAAAGGGTGTATCCTATAACTTAAAACGTAATACGAGTAGATCACACAATAACATGTTTATCATGGCAGGTTTATATACCACAAAGAGCTGTGGGTTTTTTTTTCATACAGATTGTCATTGGAAACCGAAAAGTAATATGGGTGTGAATATAGTTATGCATTTATTCATTTCGATTTAATCCCCTACCCATCAACACGTCACTTTGACGCTTATGAAGAAGAATCCTTCAGAACCTGTTTTAAACAAAATATATGATGTTCCTACTCATCCTGTTAACACATTACCACCTAACACCACATTTTTGCGACTTTTCAAAAAACATTGAGGCGAAAGTAAAAATTGATTGACACAAGCAATGTTTCCTTTTGACACAATGCTTTTTCAATCAATTAACATAGCACAACAACAGAACTGAAAGGCTTTTCACATGTTTACAAAGCTTTTCTTAAGTCGTCTGTTTCGAGAAAAAAATATGTCGTCTGCAGGTTGTAAAGAGAACGTTGAAATACTTTCTACATTATACCATGAGATATGTCGTTATATTTTTCATGGTTTTAATTAAGCAGCCTATTTCTGTGAATTTAAACAATTAACTTTTTACCAAATAGTGGTAGAAATACATTGATAGAATATCCTTAATAATAATCATAAAATTGCTAAGTGCAGTCGCTTCCAATGATACGTTGCTGTGCGATATGGTTAATCTCAATATGCCATTAACCCTTAGTATGCTGGGTAATTTTCTGATAATACATTTTTGCGTCGTCTGCTTTCCAATACCTGAAAAATATCTGCTTAATCTTGTGGAGGAAGGATACACAGAGTAGCAAACAGGTTTGATCACAGGCCAGCCGCCAAGTTACTGAAAATAGATTATATGAAAGGAATGGTGGTAACATATGTATTTGTCATGAGTAGATTCACAAGAGTTTTGAGGTTTGAAGAGTTTTTGAAAGTCATCAACAATTTTCGTAATACAAAAAAACGATAGACAGAACCTGTTGTCGCTGACAATACAAATCGTTGTTCAATAGAACAGTTAGCAGCCGATATGTCACCGTACATGTACGCTTACAGTGCATCATGGCGACAAAACACGTGATGTGTATGGACCCATATAAATCTCCCCTCGTTGTTTTCGGGTTATAAATGAACGCAGAGTTTCGGTTGGATGGCTATCTTTTCACATTAAAATGTTGTTAAAAGCAAAACATACACTGAGCAGTACGCTAAATTTCGATTTGTACGTTTTATTTAAGTGCATGTGGGTGTTACGGAAACACGGTTTAGTAATGCGTGTGTTTATATATAATTTTGACAGTTTTTGACTCTTTAACCTATTATCCCATCTGGATTGGTCAGGAAAAAAAGTGATCACATTAGATAAATCTTACGTTTAAGAAAATCAACATTATTTAGATTTTTGTTTGGAAATATTGCTACAAATAAAATCATTGCAAGCAATAAGCAATCTCATTTTTCTGTGGCAATAGTTTTATATAGAATTATGTTGAAAACTAGATATTTATACCAATGGGGTAATGGGTAAACCCTTTCCCAAACAACAATTTTTTTTTTGACTGTCCCAAATTGAAAGAGTCTGCAGACGCAATCTAAAAGGTGATGAAATTAGAAAATAATCTTCTGATAGGGCTGAAAACATTGTGGGAAAAGGAAAAATTGCTTGTTTCGAGCATTTTTGCCACAATGTTTTTTAAAGTCGTCTGCAACAAAGTGGTCAAATGTCTTTATTGTTTGAGAAAGGGTTAAAGGCAAATTAGTGCCAATCGCAAAATCGAAAGTTTACCTTAATGATATAGAATGAGAAGACAGGGTCAAAGAAATCAATAGATTGGAAAGAGTGTTCAAATACTGAAATAATTAAATGCCATTTCTTGATTAGCTGTGTCATTGCAAGGAATTAAGTAAATACCGCAACGGACCAAAAATGGATTTTTTCTATGATTTGTTTGAAAAGGAGCGAGAAGAGAAGGAGAAAAAGTCTGGAAAGAAATCGAAGGAAACTACTAAGGAAAAAGAGAGAATCAAACAACGAGAAAGTTTCGGTAATTCACGTTATTATTACTAGGTCTTTGCTTTAAAGGCACATAAAAGGAGATAAGTACAAATAAATTACTGAAAAGTATATGGAGTTATTTTATCATGTTCATAATAGTCATGAGAATTTATTTACAAATGCATTGAGGCCCTATTAAATAGACTCCTTTAACATAAGTTATTTTGTGCTTGAAATATAGTTGTCTCCAATTCAATCATGTTTATCAACAACCTGTTTGTTTACATATTCAAAATAACGAATTCTGATTGGTCGGTTCAAAAATTTGTATATTAACAGTCAAGGTCAGGGGTGAAAAAAATCACACAATCTAAATTATTAAACTGGCTAATCTGGGTTATTTCTCATTGACTCCCACGTTTTAGTTGTGCTGATTGGGTTTTCTGGTGACAACTATTTGAATCTAATCAAAAGTTTACCAAATAATACAGTTTGACATAGCATTAGTCTCCTTGTATGTGCCTTTAAAGATATTATCCACTGGTTTTCATAACAACAATCTGTTCAGGAAGTTTAAGTATATTGTAAATGTTGCATCAATTTACTTTTGAACATTTCGATAAAACATCAGTTGTTCTCAATAATAAGAAAACGTTACTTGCATCCGATTGTTTTTAAATCTAATTGAATGATAAATGTTTAAATACGACGTTTCATGAATGATCTCCACTGCTGAAACATATCTGTACCAGGACAGAAACGCCAACATATAAAACCAAATACTGTCTGTATACTTAAAACGGCTATTTAACGTTGGTATAATTATATCGCTTTTTAACCCCTACAGTGCTGGAACCGACTTTATCCTTATGTAAACATGGTAGATCAAGGCCAGCCGCCATGTAAATTGTTGGCTGGATTTCGATCTAACCTGTTTACTGCTCAGAGTACCTTTCTTCAACAAAATCAACTCATTTTATGTTTAAAATTTGCGTAAGTTAAAAACAACAGTCCCTTTTATTTCAATATTTGGATAAGCAATATTGCAAAGTATCACATCATTGGAAGCGTCTCTTCGAGACGCTTCCAATGACGTGTCACGTTGCAAAGTTGTAATTTTTTAAGATACTATCCATGTTTATCAGTTTTGCCTCAGTTATTTAGTAAAATGGTATCCCGGTTGTACTGGTTGTAATATTATTAGGGACACATGCATAAGATGCCTGATGGGCACCCCTGGATTAGAGCACCTGTGATGCCAGTCATATGCAAACCATCTATTGATGTTTTAATTGATAATTACGAAATTCAGCAATTACTTTTATTAGAATTGATTATTACAATTGGTAATTCATTATTACACTGGGCATAGGCTGTATAATTCATCATGATCTATAAACCATTTGGAATGTATACTTTCCTTCACGGAGTCCATAAGCAAGCAATCGAAGACCCTTGCAAGACAAGACAGCATTACTCCGTTGTTGTTGGTCATTTGTTCTATTTGGCTGATCGTAGTTTCTTGATAATACTTGTTTAACGATATGAAGTATAAAGAAAGCGCTTTCTTCATTTCAGTTATCATAATGTGAAGATATCAATTTTGCTATGCATCGTTTTGGCCGATTATTATTTCAACCAACTCAAAATGTTGCCATCAGATATTTCCAATAATTTGTCGTCATTCACAGATTAATCATTATAGTGCTGGAACCGACTTCATGCTTATGCAAACAGGTTGGATCCAGGCGAGCCGGAAAGTACATTTGCCGCTGGCATGTGATCTAACCTGTCCGCTACTCTGAATATCTTTCCTCATCAAAAGTAAGCAGATGTTTAAGGTCTTGGGAAAGCAGACGACACAAAAATATATTTTAGAAAATTAACAAGCATACCAAGTATTTACTCTCTACATGTCGGGGATCGAATTGCGTTATTCTTTTGTCAGTGTCAATTGTTCTCGTTTTGTAACAACTGCCCCATACCGTGTCCCCACAATCTGTCGCAGTATTTCCTCCCACAGTTAGATTTACAAGGGTGTTATAACGAACATATGGGTGTCAGACTGGCAGACACTCTTGTCTAAGTTTAATTGGGCCGAGAGAAACCTTGCATGCACTTAACTTATTTCATTTTGTAATATTTCGTGTTGAAAACAAATATGTAGAATTGAGTTGAAAACAAATATGTGTGAAATAGAGTTGAAAACAGATATATGAAATTGGGTTGAAAACAAATATGTGAAATAGGGTTGAAGTTATTGCGAGACAGAGAGAAAATTCTCGCAGACCTTTTTTCTTTTGTCGCATCATTTTCGAAGGCATATGCTGATACACGCCTTAGGGACTCAATATAAAAACTATAGGGATTACATCTTCCCATGTATACCATGTTAAAGTTAGAAATGTAATCTTCACCAACGCGCAATGTGAAGACATGCCTGGCTCATGAAGCATTTCTTTCTACCATTTAAATGTTCAATCAGATTCTATCATCTCTCGCAACCGATCTACCTCATACATGTAGGAAGTCAATCCGTAAGATAGAAAGAATGGTGTGTGTATAGTGCGAACGAATTCACCTGATGTTGATGACCTCTCTTATCATAATTTCACACCACGTTGGGTTTCTCTATATATATTTTCGGGACAGTCCGTCAATTATTTATCGAATCTATCGAACAATCCCGACAATGTATTATCTTTTGGCGATTATTGATTTATACCTCGTCATCCACTCTAATTCATTCTTGCATAAAGGTCATCAGCAGGTAAATATATTGTTTAAAATGACGATGTACTGTAGTTGTATAAGTCAAATAAGACTATTCTGATTCTGATTCTAATTTATTCAAGCATAAAGGTCACCGTCAGGTGATTAAATGTCCGCACTGTACAATAACAATTGGGATGATCACATTGAACATGTTACGCACGATAGCTTTGAACACATGTTTACGCCCTCGACACATTACCACATATTGCAATATGTTTGCGTCTTGCAGTAGAGGACTATCAAAAAGCATTGTGGCAAAAGGATAACTTGCTTGTCACAAGCAATTTCTTCTTTTGCCACAATGCTTTTTCAATCTGCTGCAGGTGAATTTGTCCGCGCTTAACCCATATATGAAAAATTACACTGGTCATAGTGGTATGGCTGAATTATCATTGAAAACGACGTACAGAAAAAACGAAACAACCATCTGGATTTTTTTTTAAAAATGGATGAAAAAAGGTATAATAGTGTTTCACCGCCGAAAATAAGATTTCGTAAGATAGCGCCATTTGACATAGTATACTAGCAAGGGGATGAAAGTTAACTGGTGTATAGATGATTTACTGGACAAACAGAAATAACCTTTCTTTTTCAACGAGATTACCTTCAATACGCGAATGTAGATTGTCTGTTTCATATATAGAACGATATGGGTTCAGGCCAAGTCATACAAACAAACTAAAATAATTATTGGCATGACTAGTTTCCCGCCCCATGCCAGGAATAGCATTACATCAAATCGTAACTACTCGGGTATTTCCGTGACATGGGAAATCAATTCGAACTACTCGGGTATTTCCGTGACATGAGAAATATCATTGGATAAACCCGATGTGTTCAGATTGCATCCTATCTTGTAAGCTGCTTCAGTGACAAAGATGTAACTTGTTTGCACTGTTTGGGATATAGAAAGCATGATTATGTAAATAATTGAACCAATGCAAATGAAAATGTTGAAATGTCATTAAACATACATTGTTGAACCCGTTTCTCCACAAAACCGCTTTTTTCACATCTACTGCAGACGATTGGTTGAGCAATCGTTCCTTTTGTTGCATTGGTGTCTGATTCCTTCTTTACACAACGACAACATAGCAGTTATATATCGTCTGCATATGCTTTCAAAAAAGACCAGTCACGATATACTATGAGGCAATAAATGATGGAATTGGATTGATAGTTTCCCCCCGACGGTTCGATGCAAGACTATAGTAATTTAGTGTATGACTTACTATAGTATTGCATATAACCACCAACCTGTTAAGTAAATATCGTCTGCATTTCCTTTCAATTTGGACCAGTCACAACATACTATGAGGGAGTATATGAGGTGATGGGTTTTGATGTTTAAATTCCCGCAAGGGTTCAATGCAAAACTTTAGTAAGTCCTTCACAAACGTGAAGGACTTACTAGAGTATTGCATTCAACAACCAACCTGTTCAGTGGCACAATTTATATTCGATGCTCGCTGCATATACAACAGAAGTATGAATGAGTTGCCTATACGTCAACGCTACACGTCGATGCTCGCCAATGAACAAACAATAACTTTTTACCGCCTACAGGCAACTTTTTTTGCTTGAAGCAGACGACTTTAGAAAAGCTTTGTAAACATGTGAGAAACCTTTGAAGCCTGCTGTTGTGATATGTGAATAGATTGAAAAAGCATTGTGGCCAAAGGAGAAATTGCTTGTCACAAGCAATTCCTCCTTTTGCCACAATGCTTTTTTGAAAGTCGTCTGCTGCAAGACGCAAAAAAGTGGCGTTGGGCGGTAATGTGTAATGGGCGCTAATGTTTTGATGGCGGTAAATTGTGTTCAATGCAATCGTGCGTAACGTGTTGAATGATATCATCCCGATTCATGTAATACGATTGTGTGATCTGTTTATATTGAACAAAGTAGTCCAGAAGTATAGCGTCACGAGGGTCGTGGGATCGAATCCCGTATGGAGCAAGATTTCCCTTGTGACCTTTCATTAATCCACATTTGGTACAGGTTGTGCGTCCTGGTTATGCGTACAGAAAGCAGAATCGAGAGTGGTTACTTTTCTTTAAATATATTTCATTTTCCAAAATATAGATAGTCCCATTTTGGAAATTTAGTACAAATCATAATTAGCAAATGGGTTGAGCTACAAGTTTTATAACTTGTGAAGTTGTAAGAACTTGTTCCACAATCGATTTAAAAAGGATCATTTTGAAATTAAAATGAAAGTCGTAGCAGACGATAATTGCAGTGTATGGGAATGTGTTCTTCCTTTGTATTGCTCGCTATGAGCAATTTCTTTCTATGTCATATCAGTCTTCTGTTACAGCCGTGACAAAGTGAGTTGATACAAATGAGACGTTCACTATCGATATACCTTGTAACACCACATCTACTTGATTGAAGGGATTCGGATTCGACACTGAGGTCGAGTTTGCAGCGATACTTTACTTATTTCACATTATTACTTGGTGCCAAGCCTCAAATCCTCAATTTGTGGCAAGAAGTACTTGTACAGTGTTCTCGATCTCAAAACTTGACCGACGATATTCGTGTTTTCTCGATTCGAAACTTAGCCAATATTCTTTACGGCATAGGAAACATGCTTCCTCATTTTAAAACTTGGTCAATATTATTCACGAATACGAAAACACGCTTCCTAAGTTTGAAACTATTCAACATTCTTTACGCCTTCGAAAACAGGATTCCTAAGTTTGAACTTATACAATATGCTTAATGGTTTTGAAATCAGGATTCCTGATTTAAAAAAATTGTCATTATATTTACGCCTTCGAAAACAGGATTCCTAAGTTTGAACTTGGTCTATATTGTTTACGACTTTGAAAATATGCTTCCTAAGTTTAAAACCTGGTGAATATTCTTTACGGCTTGGAAAAAGGCTTCCTCGGTTTTTCTTTCTTAATCATTTCAAATTTGTATCATAATGTTTCGTTTTCCCACTCGCACTTCAAATGTCCTCTATTGTATATTCGGAGTTGCTTGATATTCTAAATGATCAAAACGAAAGGTTATTGGCATACGGTATGGAGTATTTGGGTGCATGCGTTTGGTTCGTTTGTCGCTCAAACTTAATTCAAATATATCACATAATCCACTTATATGTATTTCAAACACGTAGGCGTATATGTATTTTAAAGACAGTGTCAAGTAATGACGTCCGTAACAAATCCGCTATGGAATGCTTTATAATGAGTTTTCAAAAAATGTAGATGATCTTTTAGTATCCTCAAAGATTCGTTTATAATGTATTGAAACGTCGATAAAGAACTGACGTGTTTTCGTGATTTGAAATGCATTTCGTACGCTTTTCCCTGGACACCTCGATTTTTCAGCGCAAATCAATTTAAACTGGTTTTGAAATATCAATACTAAATCGATGGGTCTGTGGAAAATCATAGTAAGCAATTGAACAAGGAATCAAGAATCACTCTCGAGTTGCACTAAACCATCGAATAATGTCAATATCATCCCAAATTCAACAATCATCGGCTAACCTTTTTAACACTGATTAACAACATTTATTATATATCTTATTGCGTCATTATGGTTAAGGTCCGTCACAATGCTGGAGGAAATATGCTAACCAGTGTTCAATTGACTTTCAGAGACTCCGTTAATTAATCATCTTTCCTTCGATACCAGATTAAAGTTAAAACTAAAAAATGTTGCCTTTGCCCGGCATGAATACTCTTCAAAAATAGTTTTGTTCTTCTTTGCTGCAAAAACAATTCCCTTAAAACGGGTAACAGCGTATTTTAATTTTATCTGCACTATCCACAAAACAAGGCAGTAAAGCTTTAATAAAGCGAGACAAATCTTGTATAATCCCGAATCGACAATCAATGGATTATCTTCCTTAGTTCACAATGCTTGCTATGGGGAACGTGTTATTTTGTCTTTAGAAAATTGCCTGCAACATTTTTGGTTTATCACAAATAACAGATTATACGTTTATTTCACCATTGTGTTTTTTATGAATGTATCTGGTTATCTTACATTTGGTTTGATGGTTAGACTACTAAATTCTTCAGAAAAGAAGGTAACTTAGGGTCTATGTCTATACAGTTCATCTTTTCATCGCTTTTCATGGGCTGTTGTAGTTTGTCCGTGAATAAAGAAGAGAACAGTTTGCTTTGATTTATAAATGGTTCCTAATTCTGTCAATTTCCCACGAGAATTTGTTCAATAGTCAATTTAACAGAATTTGATATCTTCAAGGATGCACGTGTCCGTTAAAGACCAATTAAAATGAATTCCCCATTTTCTTTTCTATTTTCTTCTTTTTTTTGATCATTAATTTTACTGAATTCAATTTCACCACACTTTTAAATGCTTTCGTTTGAAGTTTGCAATTTGAAGAATTAAAGAACATCTGACAATGATGTATGGATGGATCAATATTGGTATAAGTTTTGATTATGCGACGGTAATAACAAAAGGGTTCGGACTTTAGACCCTGCGTAAAATCGGACGTCTGCAAGCCGAGAAGCTTGGTATATTTCTTAGAAAGAATATGGGTAAACAAAAGGAAGAGCATGATGACAGAACAGAGTATGAACGAAATCTGGATCCTTGGTGTAGGCATCCTCATATATTCTTACTGCTTATTAACTTTTATTTGTCAAATTTTATTTATAAAGGGAAATGTCTAGCTTAAAAAAAGTGCGAGAAGCCTGTTTTTGCAAAACCGAAAGAAAGTGTCATTTCCCGGCCTTAGAGATCAGGAAGAAGGAAGTTAACACGCCAAGATCTGTTCGCTGCGATTCCAGTTGCTGTCTGCTTTGACTAATTTAACCAGAATTATATCTATTTATAGCTTCAAAGAAGTCAATATCACCTTGTACGATAACCCCATAACATAGTTGAGGCCACGCTTCCGCATATAAATATAGTTCCGTTTCGTTTTTATTTGTGATCGGCGATATTTTCGTAGTTTCTCTTCGCAGTTTGTAATTCATTCTTCTTCTTTTATAATATGATACATAAACTTAAATGATTAGGTTGGTGGTATCCTAACAAAGTTTCACTAACTGAAACCGGTACAAAATAATAGTGTGTTGGATTGGAAACCGCATGAATACAACGAGCACCTAGCATACATTACTACACACTGTTCAATGGATCGTTCGCTGTGTTATTTTTAACCATACTGATAATATTGTGTATTTGATTACTGAAAAAGATTTGATTTTTTGTTGGATTACATTATTCAAACAGCATGGGTAACGCTGCAACTGCCAAAAAGGGTGACCCAGCAGAAAATGGTATTGTATTTATGACTATATTTATGTGTTGTTTATGTGGAAGAGATCCCATTACTGACCTGAGTGTGTGGATCTGGTGAGATTCTGCAGCATTGCCATTAGAATGTGTTGGAAACGCAGAGGCAAATAGCCAACAAGGGAAAACCCAATTTAGTAAAGAAGAAGATGGTTCTATGAAATTTTTTGAACCATTGTCGTTTTTTCTAGTGTCATAATAAGGAAATGACATTTCTAAGTTACAAAGTAAATACACAAGATTTAGATAAGAATTTCTACCAGGATATTCATAACCATTAGAGTACAACTTTCTAAAGATTATCCTTTAGAAACATTGTATACGTGTGTGGAACTTTTTTGTTTTCAAAACGTTAAAAATGTGGTCCTAATCTAGAATCTCAAATGAATGATAAATTGCATTTAAATTGATAAATTTACCCTTCACTTCATAATGTCTCACTTTTACACAAATACAGCAGGAGAAACAACCATGACAAATGGAGAAATATATTATATATATGAAAACAAATTTTCCTTCTTGGGGACATCAGTACAGTTCTAGAGCATGTACTGAGGGTCCCAGGTTCGATCACTGTTAGACGGTTTGAAAATTGTCAGGACTCCCACAAATCTGCGTGAGCACAGGTTTAGTATCCAGGCAGCAGTCATTGAGAGTGATTTAAACAAGCTTTAAGCTTCTTTCACAATTGATGTAAAACAAGTAATTTAGTTATTTACAACTATTGAGACCCAGTACTTGTACGAAAATGCTTTATTATTGTTAACTTATCTACTAGTTGCTTTCTGTTTAGAAAAAGAGCAACAGTCATTTCCTTAAAAGGGGAATGAAACAATGGATGTTGACTGCATTGTTATAAATGTGCAATTTGTTCAAAATGAGCCAACTCTTTGTTTGTCTTAATAGTTTTTTGAATAAATATGCGGCAAATGCATCTTAAGTTGCATTTCATGAATTTCTTTAATTCATTTCTTATTAGAAATAGCTAAATATACAAATCATCTTTCTCTAAGTCTTTATATGCACAAAACTGTTGCTGCCATATTGAAGTACAAAGCCCAATCTTTCATCCAATGAATTATGTTAATTAACAAATGAAAGTGATATGACTAAGTTAATTGCAGTGTTTACCTTTTCATATCATTTTGGTTTGGAATATTTTAGATTGAACCTTCAACATTTCTCATATCAATCCTAAGGAGAGACTATTGTGTCACATGTGATATTTACACACCATGGATGAGAGGTAATGGATGTTCATGTGGATGTTCATGTCATGAGTTTGAATTCCTGATCTTTCATATTGAGGGTTCAAACCAAGACTATTATTATATAACAAGTCCTCTTTGTCAGTCTTGCAATGAACCCTTGATATATGCCAATGGTTTAATCGACCTGAATTGACATTAAAATGTGGTAGATAATTATATTAACATATGAAGCATATCATTTGATATGTGTTATCGGGGATCAGGAAAATGCTGGTTTTGTTGGTTTTAGACCGATTTCGGTTATACTGGACTTGTTTGTTTGGAGTAATTTGGTTTGGAGTAATTTGTTGGTTCCTCATAATCAATTAAATCATTATTATTCTATTTTTGTAATACAACTGTTTGAATAAGAGCCATTATGTATGAGGAAGTGAATTATGTTTTCCTGGCATCAATGGGAGAGCTAGCATTTGCATATTGCGTTGTTGTAGATTAAAAAAACTAGTAATGTCATAGGCTTCTGTTAATTACACATCGGTTGATCGAAACCACTCAAGTACTGTTAGCAAGGGAATATTTGTTGACACTTCTTATTGCTATTCCATTGTTAAGATAATTGTTTCATATTTATACGAGCAATTATGTTTTTCCGTAATTACTCCTTTGTCTCATTTCATGGAGATTTGCATTGCCTAGAATAATCCAAACAAAATCAACCTCACTGTTGAAATGGAGCCACAATGTAGCCTGTAAAGGCTCATCAGAGACCAAATTGGTGACCTGTGCTCCAGGGACAATTTCTCTTTGCTGCTTTGCTATAATTGAAGCACTCAAAGTAGCCCAAGATTGGTTATAAAATGCAAGTTAAGAAAAATGATCCAATTCCTAAAATCAAATGTCTCCAAGCTCTACATTGGCTCTCTTTTATGCCCATTCAGCAGAGGAGCTATGAGACTGGTCACTTTATCAAGAAAAGAGAGGTATTGCTCACAAATTCTCCTTTAATACCAATGGGTTCAAATCAATTTTGACAAGTTTTTCATATTTTATGGTTACATTTCATGTATTTTCTTGGGTCCTTTTAGTTTTGAGAAGTCTCGTATATTCCCATATGAGAGCAGGAGTATATAACCCATTACCAAACAATAACGAAATTTGACCAGTTTGTTGCAGACAAGCCTGGAAAACATTGTGGGGAAAGGAGATTTTGCTCTTAACAAACAATTTCTCCTTTTCCTCAAATGTTTTGTGCGCTATCAGAAGAAGAATTTTCATTTTCATCACATTTTGAAATGTCATAGATCTACAAACTCTTTCAATTGCATTGCAGGTTCTTGTAACATTATTCTTATACAATGATTGATATATTTAATATGATTCACCAAACATGTGAGTGAGTGGCTTATATGCTTATTATCAAACCAGGTGTAGTCACTATTTAAAAGAAATCTTTCAAAACATTGAGGAACATGTTCATTAAAGATTTTCTTTTCTATTTTCAGTCAAAGAGTTTTTAGCGAAAGCAAAAGAAGACTTTGTTTCGAAATGGGATCATCCAGGGCAGGTGAGACAGTAATTATATATTTATAAGCATGAAATATCCAACTTACTGATGGCAAATTATTAGGGTAAACTTTTAGTAAATCGGTGCCCAGGTCTTTTTTTTATATAATGTAACAGGGACCTTCTATGGAGCTCCTTCCCAGTTGAAAATTTCTTTAAAATTGTGCAGTTTTTCCAACAATTAGTTGTAATTGATTTGGTTTTCCATTTGATCGATTTTAGTGATCGATACAATTTCCTTAAATTACATATATGCCTAGACCTTCGCCAAATTCAAGGCCCTGTTTATGATTATATATGAGTCTTAAAAGGGAAAGGTTGATTGGTTCTGACAAATTTGAATGGTCTTAACCAATAGTTTGTAGTTAGCACCACATTGATAAAGAAACCTGTGAATGTTGTATAAACTACGCTTCATAGAACCTCTGTAATTTGAAACAATACACTCAGTGTAAAAGGGTGGTTTTATATTTATAATATACTTGTTCACCCATCCCTGAACTATATCCAAACAGATTCTCACTGTATTTTTGCTTTTAAATGTCAAAATTAAAGTGAATCTCAAGAAATGAGCCAAAAAGAATTATTTCTTTTTGAGTTCTTCAAATGAAAAGGTCATTTACATTGTCATTATGGTCCTATACTTAATTACTTCTATGCTTTAGGAAAATCGATATTTCCTTTGAAATTAAGCAAATAAGCTGTTAAATTACTGTCTTATTTGACAATCTCTTCATACAAATGATACAATGTCATTTCAAAAGCATTTCCCTCAAATGTTATTTATAAAGGAATACATTAAATTTTATAAAAGACAGTAACTACCAGTATATAATCTTTTTTCACTATCAACTTATTAAAGGTTCAATGCAGTATATAATCAATTTTCTAGCTATAAACCTATCATGTGTTCAATGCAAGACTATTGCAATGTTTTCACAAAGTAAAGGACATGCTATTGTCTTGTATTAATCCCATTATATGGGATTTTGTTTGACAGTCTGATCAGAATTTAAAATGTCAGAAGATGGCCAATGTGATGCTTGACACATGTTTTCTGCAAAGGTTTCATTAAGAGCCAGGGGCCGGGGATTTCCTCCAGCTACTTTGACCAGAAACCCGGCTACTTTGCTCAGTTTTATGATAAATCTATTGTTGAGGTCCCCCATACCCCACCTACTTTTGAAAATCACCCTCCTACTACAAATATTTATGAATCCCCTGTTCTGTTTGATCAAAGAAAGAATTTATTATAACAAAAGGGGCAAGGTCTCTTTTGCTTTAAGACTGGTTTTTCATATCTTTTAGTACAGATTTTTAAGATAATTTATTGTAAATATCTAGTAAAGAAATAAATCAGAAAAAGGTAGGCTTTGAATTTGCTCAAGGGATTGAAATATTTATTGGATAAAGGTTGTTTGAATAACCCTTTCCCAAAAATACCGAAATTTGACCACTGTTGCAAACGACTTTAGAAAACATTGAGATTAAAGGAGAAATTGCTCGTGACGAGCAATTTCTCCTTTTCCCACAATGTTTTCTGGCCTATCAGAAGATTTTCCAATTTCATCGCATTTTGAAATGTGGGACAGTCGAAAATTTGTTGTTTGGGAAAGGGATGAAGGTTGTTTGAATAAAGGATCATCATTCAGGAAATTGTCACTAGTATACATCGTGAGGAGTCTTTTCTGGTCTATACATGGATGTTTTCCGGCTTCCTAGTTTAGTAGTTATCCATAGCCTGTAACAATATAAACCAACACTTGCGTATTATCTTATCAAAACAACCTACATGAACACTCTTTCTCTCCTACATACCTGTAAAACAAATGGTCTGGTGCTATATCATTTTCAGCCAAATCATCAAATCTTGTTTTTGATTGGTCATATATATGAATATGGCAGTTTTTTCAAATTGTCTTTTAAAGACAATTTAGTTGAGCTTGTAAATGGGATGATGAAAAAGTAACTGAAACAAGATTGCTTTAATTCTTAGTTATCAGGGACAGTGAAATCTGATTTCGTTATGAGCAATTTCTCCTTTTCCCACAAGGTTTTCAAGACTTGTCTGCTACAAAGTGGTTAAATGTCGTTGTTGTTTGGTAATGGCTTGAGGTACTTGTTCACAGACGAGAGTATTTCAAATTCAACATAAGTTGTTGAAACGAGTCACTTTTTATATTGTTGGACAAGTTGACATACAATTGGAAGAAGCTATTGAGAGCATAATTGATTCATGAAATGTCGATAGAACTAAAAATGGCTTTATGAGGGAAATCTAAAAATTGATGCAATGCTTTGGAATTTAAATGGATATCATTTCACTGTAGTATACTGTATACAGGCTGCAAAAACTAAGCGATGTTACCATGTATCAATATTGCTTCCTATGGCTCCAGTGCATATCATACTATGGTACAGCTGTTGTCAGAGGTTGTTGTGTTCTATAAAAGTGGCCCATATGAGCATATGAGGCACCTTCCAAATTGGAAATTTTTGAGGATTTTTGCTATTCCAATTCAGCAATTTTGTCAACACAATTTTAGAAAATAACCAGGCTCGTGCCTCTTCCTAATTCTGGGAAAGAAACAGCTGGTTGTACAGTTTTTAAAGAAAATAAGTTTTTTTTTTCTAAATTTCCTCACATTTGTGAACAAGCAGATTTAAAAGTCGCACTTGTAATTTTTAAGCAGATTTTGTAAGAAACAGAGGTAAAGATTGCCTACTGAGATTTATTTATATGTTTCTGGGAAGAATGCCAGAAATAAGAGCACCAAATAAAAAGTTCACAGCTGGTTTTTAACCCTAATATTTGACCTACAGTGCCTGTTATGTCTCTGGAATCTTCTCCCAGTGGTGGAATGTTAGTTAACCCAACTTAAACATTTAGCTACATTATTACACATAGCTTTAGATAAGGGGTGTTCAAGATAGCATTTTATGCAGTGTTTCATGTTTCTTGAAAAAAAGATGTAGTTTTGGAATAGTATGCTTAACAAGCAGTATAGAGTTCAGTATTGAACTGGAACTGTTATCAAGGGAATATTGACCTTGTCCATCACTTTTTTCATAAACCTTTTTGTTTATATTGAAAGGTCTTGCAGACAATGTTTGGTAATGAATTGATGATCTACATTTCCATTAAGGGGGGTCTCCATGACCTAGTGGTGAGTGTACAGATCATGAAATCTTTTGACGTCTCTCCGATTGGGTCCATATTCAGGAATTGGTAGATTTGGATTTTCATAAGAGGATAGTCTTTTTGTTGACTTATGAAATGCCAATGTTTCTCATGCTTGATCAGGCCTTATAGGCATTTTAGGTTGGGTCTTCCTCCTTTGATTATATAGCCAGTTAACTGAAATACAAACATTTAATCAGAAAGTAAGGCTTAAATGTTCAATGTTTACCTACCAATAATGCTTTGTGTCGGATGTCCATGATGCGGTTTGTCTAAAGTAAATAGGGAGCCAAAGTTGACATCATGTCAAACAAAAGCTAACTCATTTTCTTTTATTATTGCGTTGTGACTTAAGACAATTTTTTATCTTTCCTCGCATGTTCTTCTCATAGTACCGTGGGTACAATGGTGTCTTAATTTATGTCCAATAGATGTGTTTTAGGGAAATGGTTAAGGCCTTGTAACTTTGCCTACACAATTCATATTTCCCAAACTGTTACAGGTTTACAACCTTGTTGTCATAATAGCGGTCATAAATCAGTTGTCTATGTAGACGGGCATATTTAGGGTTGTATTTCTATAACAACAAGACAAATCTCAGATCTATTTACTCTGACTCATTAGAATCCCTCCATCTAACTGAATACCCACCATATAGGGTGTAAAGAAATAATTACAAAGTTACATGACTCATATTTGAACTTCTGCTTAGTGTGCATGCTTTAACTTTATAGTGCTGGAACTGACTTCATGAATATGCAAACAGGTTAGATCCAGGCCAGCTGCTAAGTAAATTGGCAGCTGGCCTGTGATCTAACCTGTTTACTACTCTGAATATCCATCCTTAACAAAATTAAGCAGATATTTTAGGTTTTGGAAAGCAGGTGACACAAAAAACCCTGGTTTTTTTTTTAAAGAATATTACCCAGCATTTTAAGGGTTATCTCCAGTATAACTGATGTTTTAGTTGGACTTTGAGGCCAGTTGTAAAATAACATGTCTAGGTTTGGCAGATGTTGCTCTTGACATCATTATCAGTGATAAAATGAAGCGAAAGAGCATTTAGATAAAAAAGGTCACTACATGATAGCTATGTAAATAAATACAGCTTACTTAATGTAATTATATAGTTTGTCATGTTAAATCATTATATCCGCCATGCATCTGCTGTAAATGACCTACAAGAATGAATTGTATTTTATTTGTATAGAGACTTTGAAAAAGCAACTGAAAGGTTGAAAAATATTTGAATTAAGAATTTCAAAATTGCTTTTAAAAAGTAATAGCTATATGTATGTTAAAGGTAAGGTACAAATGTAATCCTTTTTTTGTTGATTATTCAATACAAACATGCTCAATATTTTATATCTTGTGAATTGGAAATATAAGCGTTCAAAATTCATATTTTTCTTAACATTATAACAACTTAACAACTTGTAACATAAAACATACTGTTCACCACTTTTTGCAAGTCTACCCCTTCCCGGTTCCTGCTTGGCCTTGACTACCTCTCAAAGTATGCTTTGTGAATAACAAATGTTAATTCTCAGTACTAAATAAGCGACTGTTTTCAATATCTACGTTCCAAAGATTCTGAAAATCTGTGTTTTTATTGAATTATTGTGAAATGAGATTAGGGCCTTCAGTGCTTCGATTGAGAAAACATTGTTTATGGATAATGATAGCTTGCTCTCAGTTATGCTTGCTAGTGTCACATGATCAGAGTGTCAACCCATTTCCTATACTGGGTCCAAGTCACTCTCACTCATTTCATTTATTATTTCGAAAAACGGAAATGAAAGACCATTGTTTATAAAACAAAACAAGTTGCAAGAACAGTTTACTTAAACTTCAACATTAATTTGCATATATTTCTACACGGAAATGAATTAAGATGAGAAGTGTATCGATAATTTTGTTCCCTTTGATTTAATAGATCTGTAATGTCATTTTATTTGAAGCAGTATTTCATTTTGAAGAGATTGAAATCTCAATCTCAATCTGTGAAATTCCTTTTTAAACCCATATAAACAAATAACACCTTCCCTCTTGTGAGAATTTTTGATTGGTTACATAGCACCATTCTCTTACATTTGGTGAAATTATTATGTTGAACAGAATAATTTCTCATTCATTATTAGTGTCAGAAGGGATGATAGCTCTTAAGGAGTAATTCATCCTTGTTTCAGTGTGGTTTCTCATGTTTTCTGTATCAGTCGAAACAGAGTGGAAGTATCATAGAGTATAGGTTCAAATTTCATCACTGCAGTATGGTCTTGGATGGATTGAAAAAGGGGAATTCATGTCCTGCATCAAGCAAAGTGTTCATACATTGTTGCCATATTGATTCTGGTGCAAAATCAATATAATGAATTGTGCAGAAATGATAAACATGTTTATGTTCAATGGAAAGTTTGTTATTTTGTTGGTGAGTTGCCAAACTGTCCATACATGGAACCTCTGACCTCCAACTTGAACTCATACCCATATATGAGATTTTGTGACATGTTCAAATTGAGAAGAATGGGCAACAGTGTGGGTTACATTGGTGCAGTGGTAGAGGTCGGCCTCTTGTACCGAAGGCTTTTCAGGGTTCTCTCTGGCTAAAATTTTCTTTGCGCCAACACTTGCGCCAAATTGAAAAAGTTGGAGCCAAATTAAAAAAATTGGAGCCAAATTCAATAAGTTGGAGCCAAAATAGTCTTTTGTAGAAGGGGAAATCCTTCATTAGGGTCACCTACGGTTCTAAAGGGGTTCTCAAGTGTTCGTTTGTTCTATTTATTTGTACATGCTGTTTTCCATTAGGTTCTATGGATTAAATCCTCTCTCACACTCAGCATTTGAAACAGGACATATCAGAAACATGACTTTCACATTGGCATCATATTATAACCAACATAATTCCTGTCCTCCAGGCCTCCTAGTCAGATGTTTATTTGATTTTTAGTGGGAGGCATATTCAACGACTGAGAACATTGATTTATAGTCACTCTTGTGTTGGATCAGAATTAAGTGTCACTTAAAATTGCGGATTTTATTTACCAAAACTTCGGCGCATAAAAGAGTTTCATTTATTTGTCAATCAACACAACTGACTTTGTCGATATTTGATGTCAACTTCTTTTTAAAAAAAGGAGCGCGAGGGCAAACATTTTGATTGAAAAGCAATTAAAGTAATCAAAGTCGTAATTTCCATATAATTGAAGTTGTAAAAGCTGGCGAATGACTAAATGGTGTACACAAGAAAGTGTCACCTTCAACAAACTTGACAATCAACAGATAATGAACTGAACAAGTGTGAAAACAGGATTATCCCGTATCGGAAATCGCATTTGATAAACAAGCTGGTTCCCGAGTTCTAATTCAAAGTACTGCGATTACGGGAACCATCGATACATGGTTCTCGGCTCTACAGTTAAAACAAATAAATATTGACTCGAGATCGGCAACCATGCGGTAAACAAACATCAAATTCTCGCGGAAAATAGTCAGCGCCAGGCACTTTCGCCAAATTTGTTTTTCTTGCGCCAATTTCTTGATTTTGTCGCCAATGGCGCCATTTGCGAAGGCCAGCGTGAACCCTGCTTTTGGTTTGATCCCCTTAGGCGAGGTAAATATTTCCGGGACTAACCCACAAATAGGCTGGAATACTGGTTTAGCATCCATGAAGTAGTCATCGAGAATGAATTTTGTTTTCATTGGCTTAAAGTTTCCACCACAATCAATTTTAAATAAATAAGTTTAAACTAAAAGAACTGACAATTTTATTGTTGATATTGGGTGTCTAGAGTTAATGCAAGACTGCAAAAATCCTTTCTCAAAAAGAACTAGCTGTAGTCGTGTATTGAACTAGGATTGGCTGTTATGAGTGTTTTCTTTTTTTCTCACTTTTGATTTTCAAATCGACTGCCACTGGTGTGTTTAACCCTTAGAATGCTAGGTAATTTTCTAAAAATAGATTTTTGTGTTGTCTGCTTTTCAAAACCTTAAACATTTGCTTAATTATGATGAGGAAATACACTCATAGTAGCAAACAGGTTAGATCACAGGCCAGCCACCAATTTACTAGATGGCTGGCCTGGATGTAATCACCCTTAGAATGCTAGGTAATCTTCAAAAAATAGATTTTTGTGTTGTCTGCTTTTCAAAACCTTAAATATTTGCTTAATTGAACACTAAGGAAAAGTGCCAATCCTCTACCAATCTTGACCTTTATAAATGTATTTATGGGGCAAATCGTATTTAATACTTTGATCTCTACCCTGTTTTAAATGGTTTGTTAAAAACAACACTGTTACCTATTAACCAATTGCAAAAAAAAATCTATGATATATTGAAAGCATATGCAAGAAAGATAATTTGCTCTTCATGCATACGTTGTACTTTCATCTTAACATTTAGATGATGTTAAATGCAAATGGACTTAGAAATTTTTCTGTTTTAAAAAGATTTAACACAGTATTTAGCTTAATACCTCAATTTAACATTTAAACTGCAGATGACTTAAGAAGCAAGTCAGACAAAAGATAACTTGCTCATTAAGAGCAATATGGGGGAGGATGTTTTTTCAAGGGTTGGTGGGGTGGGGTGGGGGGGGGGATGTGTCAGGTTTGTGAAGGACATGCTACAGTTTTTTGTTGAAGCCTTGAAATTTATCAATTCCTCACAATGGTTTCAACAGTCAATCAAGTATTGCCTAAAGACTATAATGATATGTGTTATCTACTTGCATTTCAAAATAATTACCATAGCCTTGCATAAACCCTTGTGCAATTATTTCTTTGTAAATTCATTTAAGTCATCTTTGACTCATTCTTTGAAGAGTGCTTAATTGATACAAGTGATTTTGAAATTTTACTCAAGTATAGTCATTAAGTCCTCAGCTTATTTGTTAAAGCATTTATGTCAGTAAAAGTTGGTGTCTTTGATTATGAATAGTTGGTGTCTTTGATTATGAATCTGTGTATGTATGAAATATTTTATCTATTTGCAGAACACGGCTGGTCTGGATGACTTTGACAGAATCAAGACGTTGGGTACCGGATCCTTTGGTCGGGTCATGCTGGTGCAGCATAAAGCCAACAAAGAATATTACGCCATGAAAATACTCGACAAACAGAAGGTAAGCTTCTCAAGCAATCCTCGAATTTTTGTCTAAAGGTCTAGAGAAGTCTTTTAATCTTAAAATACACAATTCGGACATAAAACTGTTAACACTTAGAATGATGGGTAATTTTCTAGATTTTTGTGTCGTCTGCTTTCCAAAACATTAAATATCTGCTAAATTTTGTTTAGGAAAGATACCCAGAGTAGCAAACAGGTTATATCACAAACCAGCTGCCATTTAATGATTTTATTTGGTTGCTGGCCTGGATCTAACCTGCTTGTGAAGGCATGAAGTCGGTTCCTGCACAATAAGGGTTAATACTTCTGCAAGCAATTTCCCCATTTAGTTCCCATTTAGTTACTATAATGGTATTTCCGGCCTACTTGTTATGGTCAATCATTGACTCAAGCTGGAATAACCATATTCTATCTATATTTGGTTCACATTTTAAACATGTTCCACGGGGGGTCCATGTTAATCATACAATATTTATTTTCGGATATATATGTCATAAAGAGGCCTAGAATAGAATTAGAATACTGCTTACTTGATTCATAAAACATTGATACATACTCATTGGAAAATGTTGCTCTTGAGAACACTTCATTTTGGAATTATTTGGATGATCTCTTTCAACCCTCTTCACAGACAGGTCAACTTGGATCAAGAATGTGCAACCCTCAACAAACAACTACTGGCTAGTCTGATCACCATGATGATGATGATAATGATGATAATGATGATTATATGTGGTTTTGATATATCAATCTTAACATTTTGTTTTTTTTCGTATTTCAGGTTGTAAAGTTGAAACAAGTTGAACACACTTTAAATGAGAAGAGAATTTTACAAGCCATCACATTTCCATTTCTCGTTAGTTTAGAATATCATTTTAAGGTAAGCAATTCTTCATTGTATTTTGATCTCTATGTGGTATTTAATGGGCAAGGGTGTCATGTCAACGAGATAAAATCAATTAGACCTGTTATATCACATGGTCCTTGAATTGCTAATGATTACTATACTTCATCTATGGTAACAAAGCATCAATACAATGGGCATGAGTCTGTTTTCATAATTACAGTTGTGTAATGTCAGAGTGAAATGACAAAACATCCTAACCCTTTTAGTACTGGAACAAACTACATGCTTATGCAAACAGGTTTGATACAGGCCAGCCCCCCAAGTAAATTGGCGGCTGGCCTGTGATATAATTGTGATATCACCTATTCTCTACTCTGGATATTTTCCCTCTTCAAAATTAACCAGATATTTATGGTTTTGGAAAGCAGCCCACATAACAATCTTGTATTAGCAATTACCCAGCATTCTAAGAGTTAATAGGTTCATTATTTTGTTGTTTGACAAAAACAAATACTGTAACTGCTCAAAGTATACTCAGTATCATCCATATGATATTGCTGTTGCTAGTCTGAGGTAATACTTTTTTCCGAATTAATTTTAGATTTATGGAAAGGAAAGTCATGTCCTTCATTCTTTATAAATCTCATATTCAAATTGGCTTAACATGTATTAAAGCAATGAATATATATTCAATGCTCATACGTTAACAGAACATTTATAAAGTAGGTTTTTTGTTTACTTGTGTGTACATATGATTTATAATGTGAAACATGTAGTTTACATTCAATGCCTAGTGCATATATCCTTTCATTTTCCCTTTTTACATCCTTTTAAAGAAACTTAACAATCCCTATGAAAAAACATACTTTTTGCTTTTTTGTGTATGTGTCATAGTTTTGAAGAAAAAAAAACTATTTGTTTTTATTGAAAGGGACAAAACAGAGTTTGTAAACATTGTTTATGAAGGAGAAATTTCTTGTGATGAACAAACTCTTTTTTTTTAGAATTGTTGCAAGTGCTTGACTTAAATAAATAAATACATAAATGAATATATGTAAAGTATAAGAAGAAGCACACCAAAAAACTGCAGCATGTATATTTAAATGCATGCAACAGTAAGTTTCTGTTGGTGCAGAAGCCATAAAAAAGTGACACAAATATTTCTAGTGCAAATATTTATAAAGAAAGAATAAATTACCATGTGTTACATGGTTCATTTCTTATACAAGGTCGGGTCACATTTGTCCCTTTGTTCAGATAAAGTTAAAGGTTTTAAGTGAAAAAAGAAATCTTTAGAAAGAATGGTTAAAGAACTTTTTTAAGATAAACAAGCGCATAAAAATTGAGCTCTATTAAGAACAATTATTACTTAAGAAGTGAGTAACAAGTTTGTTTCATGAAAATTTCAATAGGGTAAAAGAGAGTATATCTATGAAAGCATTACAGTGGCTGAGAAATTTATTGAGAATCAATAATGGAAGGCTGGCAGAGTTACAGATACGGAAAGTATTTGATATTTTCAAAATTGTCATATCTCAAATCTGCTCCAAGTTTGTTGTTGTTGGTACCTTTTACATGGAACTTGACACAGAGATTCCAATGAATACCCCCTATATAGGACTGACATGCGATGGTGATATTTGAATGAGAACAAATTCTGATGACTGGAGCTATGTGCTAGTCACCCCTAGTAAATAGATCCCCGTCATGACATCTTGTTTGTTGTCTTACTTGTTATATTATTTACCTTCAGTTGTTTATATGCTCCGGGCTTGTTTTCTCTTTATTTTACCCCTATAAAATCTTTGTAATAAATGGGAGAATGTCTTATGGGTGTGTCCATAGGGCTCAGTGGTTATGATGGTGGACTTAGAAGTCGGGTCACGGGTTTGAGCCCTGCTAACACCTCTGGTTTGGTGGTTGTGGCCTTTAGAAAGTCACTTCGGAGCCCTTGCCTAGTACTGGTGGGTCCAGGCAAGCTGTAGGAGTTAAAGGCTTAGGCCTTTTTCCTGTACTTAAATGTTTAACTGTATCATATGTAGGCAGTCTAGCTCATGACTTTACCCATTTTATCAT
Organism: Cerastoderma edule; assembly: GCA_947846245.1. Taxonomy (NCBI): domain Eukaryota; kingdom Metazoa; phylum Mollusca; class Bivalvia; order Cardiida; family Cardiidae; genus Cerastoderma; species Cerastoderma edule. The sequence continues at coordinate 22,956,466 of OX401405.1, read as the reverse complement.
AAAGAACTTCCAGACTGAATGAATAAAGAAAAAATCTTTCATCTTTATGGAAGAAACAATAAGACGATAAAGGCTTGCAACTTTGTTATGGACAATTTATTATTATAAGAATATAGATTTATAGTATAAACAACTGAACATGACTGTGTTCGAATCAACTCCCTTGATACAAAGGGAAATGTTTTCACCTTGGCAATGGTAGTCTTATTTGATCAATAATCCACATTTTTGTTTCTTTTAAAGGTTTTCTTTATCTGGACATATCAGATCAGACTGGAACTGCAATACACTTTAACATTATTTGTAACAATAGTGTCCTTAACTTTCTATAAAGAGGGATGTAGCAGCAGACTCATAATGGGGAATCTTTTTCTGTTATAATATTGTTTTCTACATATCTCTCTTCAATGAGACAGCAAGATGAGTGGCTTTGTGGTCAGAATACAGGACATGCCCAAGTATAGATTAGGATGTAGTTCATAAGGTTTTATTGTTTTCTGAAGACATGTTTTCTCCAAGCTTAACCCTTAGAATGATGAGTAATTTTCCAAGAATAGCTTTTTGTGTCGTCTGCTCTCAAAAACATCAAATATCTGCTTGATTTTGATGAGGAAATATACTCAGAGTAGCAAACATGTTAGATCACAGGCCAGCTGCCGAAATATTGACCCCAACAATTTAATCGCTTAGCATTTTATAACATGGCAGTTTTGATTTTAAAAACAATGAGAAAAAATGTGACCTAAGAAAGACAGCTAGTCTTTTGGTCTTTATTGAAAGCATCTAGAGGGGCGAGCCTGTATTTATAATGGCTGAACAGTTATGGTGAAAATGGAGTAGCAATTCTGTCGCCAAAAGAAACGGGAATGTCTTCTTTTGTCACAATGGTTTCAGGGGTCTCCGTCTGTCATTGCATTAAAACAATATGAGAAAAGGGTTAATAAAATACTTTATTTTATATTACAGGATAACTCAAATTTATACATGGTGTTGGAGTTTGTTACTGGGGGAGAGATGTTTTCTCATCTTAGACGTATAGGTAGATTTAGGTAAGTGGGACCATGTAGTGTCACTTTAACCCATTACCAAACAATATCAACATTTAACCACTTTGATGCAGACAACTCTGGAAAACATTGTGGGAAAAGGAGAAATTGCTCGTGACGAGCAATTTCTCCTTTTCCCACAATGTTTTCTACCCTATCAGATGATTATCTTTCAATTTCATTACATTATTATATTTCATTTACAAAATTTTTGAATTTGGAACAGTCGAAGATTTAATGTTCGGTAAAGGGTTAAGGTAAACTCTGTTAGAAAAAGTTGTTTTAATTGTGATAGTTTGAACTCATCATATTACAAAAGTTTCTATGCAAGACTATAAAAGTAGCTTGAAAAAGTTTAAAAGGACATTTAATAATCTAGAATTGAATATTCATTACAGATGAGTATTTTAAAGCCTGTACTGTTACAGACCTAAAATGTTGAGACAAAAGACAATTCTTCTTACTTAGAGGAGGCAGAATCTACTGGAGGAAACAGTCATAGTCTTTTTGAAATTTGGCAATTTGTTTATACTAAAATGTTTTTTCAACAAGACATTTTAACAGAAGAAGAAAAATTGTCTATATCCTTTTGTCATATTGCCTAATGGGTATGATAGTCTTTTTGAAACTTGCATTTATTGAAATTCTCTCTTTCACCTGCTGATAATTTTTACTCTGGATTTGTACAATCTTGTATATATAATGATGACCTTAAAAGCATATGTTTGGTGGCTATTCAATTGTATTGTACATTAATCTTAGAAATTTGTGTTACTTCATTTTAGTAAATGTCAATGTATTTGTTAATAGTTATGGTTAATTTAAGCATATCTGTTTCCATAAATAGATGCCAATACTCTTGCAGAGTTGCATTTGATGTTGAATTTCTTTCAGACCTTTTGTATATTTTATAATGTATGTAACCGTTATGCTAACTGTATGTTAATAGATCTATAAATGTTTGTTTTATCCAAGGTTAAATCCATCACAGGTACAGAGGTGTTCTTCTTTCTTTCTTCATAAAAAGTCTATGTGCAGTCATGTATAAACACACATAAATACTTGGTTGTTTTAGCTATATACAATAATGCACAGAAAGTAATGACCATGTACATTATTTGACAGTTGAGTTCATTTTGCAGATAATATCTGTCTTTTGTCTTCTAGCTGATTTTGCCCTGGGCTGGGATGACCTTAACCTTTCTACCCTTTACCTTATGTTGTTTGCAAGTCTACAATAGGCATAGATATGTTTTGTAAAACAAAAAAGAAGTAGATAACAAGTTTACAAACAAGATAAGAATCAATTACTTTTTAAGTGTAGAAGTATGGTTTTTACCTATTCACAGTTGACAAAAAGTAGCATTACAAATTCACATTCTTAAAGGTTTTGGATAGAAATTATGACAAATTTATCCTTTTGTTACAATGGTTTCTTAAGAGGGGTTTATAAGAAGTATAATGTTGATGAGATATTTCAAGAATTAAGCAGATATGTTTAAAAGAGTGATTGGTGTATATTTTGATAAGTATTTATTTTATAACAAGCTTTCTTATTGTAGATAAGAATCACATGATTTTGGTAACATATGTCATTTTGTTCAGGTGACTTCTAATGGACCCACAACTCATTATGCGGTAAATGATAACCTGTCATTTAGTTAACCCTTATATTGCTGGAACTGGCTTCATGCAAACACCTTTTGATTACTCCAGGAATTAATTGCTCTTTCTTTCTTTCCAAGAATGCTGCTTACCTTACCAAAGGTATATTCCCATATGTTTCAATTGTGATAATGAATGACTTGTCAGTTTGTATAGAGATTTAGTCAAGTGAATCATCACCTTACTGCACTTCAAGGACAATAAAAGATGGTTAAACAGATAAAGAGATGATTAAATACAGCTTAGGGGGAAAGAGCATACAATTTTATTGCAAGAATCTTTTCTTAAATCTTTATGACAGGTAAACATTACCCCTGACCTTTCCATCAGACTGCTTTTGAAATTGATTTGAAAATAGGAGAATTTATACATCATGTTGAATCTCATCTCTTCAAACTTACTTTTATTTGTAAGATTTTTGTGAAACTATACTTTACTTGCAGTATTTGGTAAAAGACGCAATGATTATTTAAAAATAGCCTTTCTAAGATGCGTTTATAGCCCTGAACATTTAACCCTTAGAATGCTGGGTTATTTTCTTAAAATAGATTTTTGTGACATCTGCTTTTCAAAACCTTAAATATCCGCTTTGTTTTGTTGAGGGAAGATACTCAGAGTAGCAAACAGGTTAGATCACAGGCCTGCCCCCAATTTACTTGGCCGCTGACCTGGATCTAAACTGTTTGTTTAAGGATGAAGTCGGTTCCAGCACTAAAAGGGTTAAAAGTGAAAACATAATGGATCCCAATTACCATACACTCAATGTTTACTTTGCATAAATGATGGGGACAGTTTCCCGCATTACTCTTTTTATATTCTATTTTTAAGATCTACAGAATAGAATTTTATAACCATCAAGGCAAAGATTTATGATTAGTTCTTTCTTTCTCTCATGTTTTAGGTTTCTCAGTTTAAAATCTGATCTTTGTGATGAAATTCCTCTCCACCAAGTGTTGTTAAATTTTGTTTCTGGTTGATAATTCAAGCATCAGCATACAATAATTTTATGTGATGACAAAGGCATTTTCTTTTGATAACTTGTGTCTAAGTATATTAAAATGATTGTACACAATATTTTTCACAATCTTTGCTGAAAAATAAAATGATTAAGTCCCAACCCATATGCAGGTGATGGGTCCTGTTTGGCCCTGTGGTTAAGTTGGCGGACTTAGAACTCAGGGTTTTCGGGTTTGAGCCCCACCGACACCTCTTTTTTTCGTGGGAGTAACATTTGGCATGTCACACCAGAGCCCTAGCCTAGTACTGGTGGATCCAGGAAAGCCTTTACATAACTGAAAAAATTGTTGATATGGTGTTAAACAAAAAGAATTATGTAGGTGACCTTAACACCTTACATGCAGAAGATATTTCATACCATTGTGAGAAATGAAGAGTTTGCCTTTATTATTGATAATACTCCAGATAAGAAATCAATTCAATCAATAAGAATAGAAATGTTTACACATACCTATTTGATAGTTGCTTCGAATGCAATCTGCTTCAGATTATCTCAGAATAGGGACATGGTTTGTAAATATTGAAGACTGTATAAACCCATGCCTTTACATGGTGGTATGTTTCCTGTCCACATTGAGGTATGGGTTGTGCAACTTTATATAGTTCTTGGCACCAGAAAGAGGATGAATTTTGTGCCAAAAAGATTGTGCATTGAAGTACAGTAACTATTCTCACCCAAGCTCTAGAACAAAAACTTCCACAATGACAGTTAGAGCATTTTCTTTTAGAATGTCGCTATACTTCATACAACAATTTTATTGGAAAACTGAAATCATTCCTTTGTGTGGAATTATACAATAGGAAATATGTATTGAAAACACAAATTTTATATGCCCATATATCAAGACAACGCAATCAAGCTTATGAGATAGTATAAGGGTGTACAGTGGGTTTTTGTTTGTTTCATGCTTATGCAACCAGGTTTGATCCAGGGCAGCAGCCAATTTACTTTTCTGAGTATCGTTCCTCATTGAAAATTAAGCAGATATTTAAGGTATTGGAAAGCAGATGACACAAACATCTGTTTTTAGAAAATTACCCATCATTCCAAGGGTTAATGAAAAACAAATTGCCTTCGATGTTTACAATTTATCAAGTCGACGAAGTAAAATCAATACTCCACTCCACTAGTGACAGAACATTTAAAACTGCCCATTGCAGGATTAAATATTAGCTCTAATCAATAGTAAAGGCTTGAGATCACTTTAAAGAAAACAATGTGCTCTCTGACTGTGTTGACATGGAAGTTTTTTTCATATGACGCAAGGCAATATTTCGTTATGTAGAATCATTTGGTTTACACTTTAACTGGGAAACCCTGCAAATGAAATCTACTAGATAAGGGGGTGTTTGGGGTTATCAGAATTTTTTGTGTGCATTACATGTAATACTGTATATCTCAATACTATTCAATAACTCATATTGCATGTATATGTCCCTTATCTCTCCTGACAATACAAATCATAAGCCCCCAATTTCACACAAAGAGTAAGAGCCTTACACACATTCCAGTCTGTAACCCTGTCCTCATTTTTGGACATTTTCTTCAGTGACTTTAAAATATGCTTAAGAAGATCTGCATCATTTTTCAATTGTTTGATCAAGTATTTACCCTTAACGTGCTCGAACCTACTTCATTATAATGCAAACTTTTAAGATCCAGGCCAGACGCTAAGTGAATTGGCGGCTGGCCTATGATCTAACCTGTTTGCTACTCTGAGTATGTTTTCACATCAAAATTAGGCAGATACATAAGGTTTTCGAAAGCAGATGATACAAAAATCCGTTTTTAGAAATTTACCCAGCATTCTAAGGGTTTATAACCTATTTCTCTATAATAGATACAGTGGCCTCAACTCTTCTACTTCCTCACACATGTGATGAAGGAGGGCAATGGAACTGTTGTCAAGCTTGATCATGTACAAGAGTAAGGTTACACAGTCTATTTTAGGATCAATATTGATCCAACTTCATTCAAGCTTTTATACATTCCCTCACATTCTCGGAATTCCGGATCACACTAGTTATGTTAAATGTCTGGACATGAAGCCATTGCTAATCGCGTGTGTAATAAGAAGGGGGTCCCCATTGCATAGTGGTTTTGTTACAGAACCTGAAATAACAAGGCCCCTCTATACATGGGTTCAAATCCTAATGACAGCATTTGGATTTCATGAGGGGTAGAGTTCTGTGTGACTTGCGGAATGCTAATCCCTGCTAAGTATTTGAGAACTTATTCATGAGTTCATGAAAGATAAATGGCCATTCATGATCACAAATTTGACCGTTACTTGCTCATGAATTTCAAGTACATGATCATGAACATCAAGAACAGGTTCATGAATGTATCATTAACCTGTTCATGATGTTCATGAAAATGTTCTTGGATTTCATTATTAAGTTCTGTGAAGTTCATGAACGTTAATTGGCTGGTCATGAAGTTGGTGAATAGATTCTTGAATGTGTTGCCGGTGAATCGTGCTACTGGGCTTGTTAAACTCAATAATGGGCAATTGGTCCTCTTCTTTCATTATAATCCAGTTTGGTCTGGTTAGTTTTAATGTTGTTAATGGCTCATGAAAGGAGACTAATGCTAAATCAAACTTTATCATTTGGTAATCTTTTGGTCAGATTCAAATAGTTATCACAAAAAAAACCATCATTACAACTTCAATGTGAAAGCCAATGAGAAATATCCCAGATTAGCCAGTTTAAGAATTAAGATTGCTTTATTCTTCACCTCTGACCTGGTCACATGATACACAAATTTTTGGAATGACTTATCAGAATTCGTCATTTTAAATTTGTAAACAAACAGATTGTTGATACACATGATTGAATTAGAAACAACTATATTTCAAGCACAAAATGATTTATGTTAAAGGAGTTTATAAGATAGGGTCTCACAGTTTTCTTAAATCAATTTTCATATAACTTAAATGAACATAACAAATGAAATCCATATATTTTTTCAGTAATTTATTTGTATTCATATCCTTTCATGAATCTTTAAAGAATAGTTTAGTATATGTACATTTCTCTCCGATTCCTTTGAGAAAACAAAGGCTGCATTATACTTGAGTCTCTCCTCTCATTTCTTTTGGCAATCTCCCGAGAAATCTGGCAAAGAAGTTTTTTCTCTGATGCAGACATCATTTCATGCTTCTCTGGCGGAAATAACGATAAGTCGTAAACCTTAAAAAAGGAACAAGCAATCAATTTATCAAGAGATGGTGATAAAATACACATTTTCACGATATTTGGTTTGAGATTTCTTGTGTAAACAATAAGGTAACTTTAACCAAGCAAAACATTTTTTAAAGACCAGTGAGTTCTTATTGTGTAATATAAATGATTTAACAACTGAATGATATCGATCTACTCTAATTGAAACTAATGAAACTAGTGAAAATATGTCTTTTGCGTTTTTGTTGATGCCAATAGTTGGCTGAAGCAGAAAGTAATTCAGTGATTGTTAACCCATTTACCAAACGCCAAATTTTCGACTGTCCCAAATTGAAAGAGTTTGCAGACAGCTTTTCAACTTATGATTGAAATCACATCATGTGATGAAATTTGAAAATAATCTTCTTATAGGACAGAAAACATTGTGGGAAAAGGAAAAATTGCTCATTACAAGCAATTTCTCCTTTTCCAACAATGTTTTTCAGAGTCGTCTGCAACAAAGTGGTTGAAGGTCGTTATTGTTTGGTAAATGGTTAAAGGGTTAGGAGTCTGGAGAGCTGGAGAGCCAGGTCTTGCTTATAAAGTTGGTAATTACTTTTGGCATAGATTCCTACGGCTTACCCTGCAGACTGGGAATACCAACATTAGTTCATCTTCAGAAAAAAAAGGTTTTTTTTGGGGTTTTTTTTTCACATAGGATTTTAAACAGCGTCAACAACTTCTTTAGTTATATAACATCTCTGATCAGATTCACCAGTCTTAGGCTAGGAGTCAGAAGTGTCTTGTCAAAGAAAACCTAACAAAGCCAGGGAGCCTGGTTACTAGGCACTAACCAGTTACTTCAGCTAGTATTTTATTGTAGGATTTAATTATTTTTTCTGGTTCATAAGGGTCCCTGCAGATCCCTTTCATTTGGTCCAGTTCTCTAGCAAAATAATAAAACTGGCCCCTCAAAACTCACAAAAACGTTTTAAATGAAGAGAAAATTCCAAAAATAGTTTTTTTTCTGATGACTTATATTCTTATTTGTTTAATAAACACTAATTCAGAATTATCATTAAAATTGTGTCATAGGTCAGAATGATATGAAATACTGTGTGTAAAACGCCCTAACACTCCCTCCTTATTATAGATACCCATGCAAAAGCCAAATTCATCAAAAGTATGCTTCACATTTACATCTCTCGTTTTCTCAAATACCCTCATTTTCAGACTTGTATGTTTAGCATCAAGGATATGTTTCAGGGTACCGTTTTACTAAACAGTTTACGCTTAAGATTTGCGTAAGTCTAAAACAACACTTCCTCTTATTTCAATATTGGACGAAGCAATATTGCAAAGTGACACATCATTGGAATCGTCTCTCCGAGACGCTTCCAATGACGTGTCACATTGCAATATTGTACTTTCATTGAAGATACTATCCATGTTTATCAATTATGACTTACGCAAACATTTTCCGTAAGTTCTTTAGTAAAACGGGCCCCAGCTGTTTTTTTCATTATTTTGTTAGGTAGGGTATTCTTACTTCAGCAGCTAAGTGCATCAAGATCATATTGCACTTGTATAGCATAATTATACAGGTCAAAATGGAAAATTGGAACTGGTAGAAGTCTATGAAAGCGAATGTTATGTAAGATGTAACATTGCTTCAAGAAGGAATTAAAACTTCCTTGGAAATAATCTTTCAAATCTGCTTGAATGTCACTTCATTAATTTCATTCTTAAAATGTATTATTTCTTTTACATTTAAAATGTGTACATCACCTACAACATATATTAAGTACAAATTGGTGTCAATGTGACAAACATAATTATACTGATTGTTATAAAAAGTAAATTAGAAAAAAATCTATTTATTTTGTTATCTTTGAAGGTAAACATTATGCGTTTTGAGTCAATATTCAAAGGTGCATAAATGTTGCAAAGGCTTCTTTGATTAACATACATATCTTTAATCAGCTTATTTTTCTGACCAGTGTGTAAAAGAACAGTTACCGTTTATTTATAAAATGATGGTCTTATGAAGTAATTTCTCTTACGTATTTTTGTCTGATGTTTGCCTTTATGACAATTAGCTTTAATTAATGATTACCATTGAGGTCAAATCTGAAAACAGGAGATTTTGCCACCAAAACTTGTAAAGATTAAAACAAAAAAAATCTCCCATCACACAAGTCTGCATGCTGAAATGTTTTGACAAAGATTACTTTCAAAATCATTACTGTCATGTACATTGTCAGAAAAGAATGAAAAAGATTAATACATTTGATATTGTAATCTTCCTGCATGAACCCAAGACCTTCAACACTTTAAAATATTGTGACAAGAGTAGTGTTTGCTCCTCATGCTTTCAATAATTCTCATTAATGGTGTTACCTTGCTGATATAGTCGATTTGATAAATGTTGGTGGTTTTTTTTATTATTATTTTGTTTCACCAAAAACACTGAAAATGATTAAGGCCCATTGCTATACCTCCCCAGACTTGGCTGTACTGTGAGAGGTCTAAGAGTTATGGCAAAACATCTGAGGGAATCTACCGATGTCTAAACAAAACAAAAACAAATACAAGTCTATTTCAAGCCAAATCTCTGACTCAGACAGTTCCACCATACAAACATGGACTTGTTAAGTTTTGTTTTGTCTGCTTGTAAGGTAACTGTTTTGAAAGATGAAGTTGGTCCATTTTATTGAACCCTTAAAATGCTGGGTAATTTTCTTAAAATAGTTTTTTGTGTTGTCTCCTTTCAAAAAACTTTAAATATCTGCTTAATTCTGATGAAAACAGAATCTCAGAGTAGCAAACAGGTTAATTCACAGGTCAGCTGCCAATTTACTTGGCGGCTGGCCTGTATCTAACCTTTTTGTATAGGCATGGAATGGGTTCCAGCTCTAAAAGGGTTTAACTGCTAAAAATCATCTGGATAAAAAAAGAATCAAACTGCATGCCAAGTATTAATTACATTGTGGATTGGTGTGTGACTTATTGACCTATATGCTATTGAGGTCAACATGAACCGTATTGCCATTTGGATTACAACCAGATATACAGCAAGGTGCTTTACTTAAATTCACCCGCACCCAACTGTTGAACACTTTTTTGCAACAATCCCATTTTCAACTAGTTATGGAATCAACTGAGAGTTTGATTTTCTATATGATAAAATTTCGAGGGTTCATTGCAAGACTAACAAACGTGAAGCACTTACTATAGTATTGCGCTGAACCATCAAATTATGGTAATTGTTTGTGACATCTCATGCAAATGATTATCATCTAGAGTTGCCTGTCCACAATAAGATTAAACATATCAATGCTGTTCTTTCCATGTGGAACAATTCTTTACTTACTTGTTTCAACATGCTCACAACAGGAGATTTAGTTAAAGTCTGTGATGGCAAGTTGTCTGCTGCAACCATGCTTCTTGTAACCAGGGGTCAAGTAGTTGTATCAGAGGACTTTCGAAGTACTATTTCTAAAATGATTTGATGTACGTGATTCATAGGGTACCAATTAAAATCATATGGGTGAGTCTATCTTTATGAGAACCCACACTATAGGGTAAAGATGAAAAGTTTGCATAGGAGAATCATGTTATCTGATCTCTATTTGAAACCATGCCATGTAGCAGAGAGAAGTGGGGAGAGATGTTAACAAGTTCTGGTGCCATGCCAAACAGTACTGCTTGGTTTGATAGAGGATATTTGAATTTCTCGTACTTTTTACCAACATATTGAAAGACTTATGTTTCTCTTTTAAGAGACACTTGATTAATAAAAGATTTAGATGAGTCTACACTCTATGATTTTCTTTAACCTTTAGAATGCTGGGACAGGTAATTTTCTAAAAATAGATTTTTGTGTTGTTTGCCTTCTAAAACCATAAATACCTGCTTAATTTTGATGAGGAAAGATGCTAAGAGTAGTAAACAGATTAGATCACAGGCCAGCTGCCAATTTACTTGGTGGCTGGCCTAGTATCTAACCTGTTTCCATAAACATGAAGTTGTTCCAGCACTATAAGCGGTAAAAAAGGACTTGGTTGCACACAAAACAGCTGAATGAACGTGTAAAAGCACATTAAAGTTGATATATTATGTTTTAAACTTAAATTGATTCCTTTTACTTTCAGCTTTCAACCTAAAATCACTTGAATTAATTTCAATTAATTCAAAATTTTATTACTTTACATGTGGAAGGTGTGTTTCCTTTGATTATCCAGGTATTATAATTGATGAAATTGCAGTAGATGAAATAAACAGATCATTTATAAATATACAGTGATGTCTCGTTAATCCGAACACGCCCGTTCCCAACAAAATTACCGGATGACCGAATCATCCGGACTAATGAAGCAGACCATGTTCTTATACACATTAAGACATAAACAGTCTGTAAGCATGTGTATACTTATAACCCTTTAGCACACGCCAAATTGTCGACCGTCCCAAATTGAAAGAGTTTGCAGACGACATTTCAAAACGTGATGAAATTCAAAAATAATCTTCTAATATGGCAGAAAACATTGTGGGAAAAGGAGAAATTGCTCGTCACGAGCAATTTCTCCTTTACCCACAATGTTTTCAAAGGTCGTCGGCAACAAACTGGTCAAATAATTCGGTTCCCTTACCATTTCGTTCGGATTGCGTGACATCCGGATTATGGGGGTCCGGATAAACGAGGCTTCACTGTATATAAGATACTTGCACATTATTTAAGTTATTCCTGTTACCTTTACTTTACCTTTACTTTACCTTTACTTTACCTAGTGAAAATCATGCGAGGTTCTATGCATCCCAAGTAGTGCTCACGTTTGAGTACATGCACTTTTTGGACACATGTTACCGAGATTTAAAGCCAGAAAACATTCTGATCGGCATGGATGGTTATATTAAAGTAAGTTTGAGTGGTGGCCCACTGATAATGGGTGTGTTCCAGGAACCCAGTCAACTAGAATCCAACAGGCTAATGTCACAACCAGGAGTGAATTCTCACCTTTCCCCTCCCAAAAGATACAAGAAGTTTTTCATGAACTTCATTCACATTCATGAACATTAAATTATGGTTCATAAACCTAGAACTTTTTAATGAATTTCAAGAACATGTTTATGAACATCAAGACTAATGCAGGTTCATGAATGCATTCATGAACCTTTTCTTGATGTTCATGAACATGTTCTTAAAGTTCACTAACAAGTTAAGATTATATTTGTGTTCATGAATGGCTGTTGAAAGTTCATGATTGTTCGTGAATAAGTTCTTGATTATTGTGTGCTACTTTGACACCAGTTGTTTTTGTTGTTGAACTGTTCACGGCGCATACCGAGAATTAATTAGAGGTAACTTAAAATTTAATGGGAACAAAATAAAAGTTATGATGAACTAAATTTCTTTTTTCTCTTTTTTTGGTATATTTCAAAAGAAACTATGCTTAAGGTTTTTGTCTAGAAAGTCAACCTTTTTGAGTGCATAATGAGTTATTACTTTATTTACTTCGGAATATCTCAAAGTTGTGCTTGAGTTAGTTGTTTAGTCAAAAAAGAAATCCAATTTCTTACCTCCTTAATCAACAGTATGCACCATAAAATTCTGTTTTACCATAGATTTCCACAGAGGGGTTTTCATCACAATTTTTATGTGTTGAAAGATAGATGGTAGACTTTATATTGTAGTTGATGATGTATTGTGAAGTTTAATGTAGAACATAATGAGAACCATATGTTTTTAATTACAAAAACAATCTAACACTTTTCTATTGTGAGTCATCCCTCTTTTCTTTTTTAGGTATATTAGGACAACATGGCTGACACAAAACATTTTTAGTAAACATTTATTGCAACAAAAATTGAATTAAGTTTTTGACATGAAGCAACAACCATTCTGATGATATATGAATTATTCTTTGCTACATGATATTTCTACTAAAACTTTCTAACTTGCTGTTTATTTTCAGTTTGCGTTCTGCATTTTTATTTAAGAATTCATATCTATAATATGATGAATAACTTGGGCATTGTTTAAATCATGCTAAGAAATGTTTGTGTCAGCCATTGAATAAACAAATAAATTATCTTAATATCTTCATAATCATTAATATGCTCTTTTCTCCTTTCAGCTATTTCAGATTAAAACCTTCATGACTATTTTTGACATTGATGATTATGTAAAAATAATGCCTCATGTTTTCTTTGCTTCAACAGTGAACCACATTCCCGATTTTATGCTGCACAAATTGTCTTGGCCTTTGAGTACCTTCATTATTTGGATCTTATTTACCGAGATCTTAAACCTGAGAACCTCTTAATAGACTCTGCGGGGTATATAAAAGTAAGTAAAGCCCGGAATGGTAGTGGGCTGGACAACATATGTATATCCATAGGTTGATATTGTTTACATGTTTTTCTTTACTTTTTTTATACTTTTTATATTGATAATGAATTTAATTCATGTAAAAACAGCTCAAATCTGTATTTCTTTCTAATTCATTTTTCAAAATCAGAGTTTTTTAGTGATTTTATTGATATTTGGACTTGTAATGAATTTGTGAACAAATTGCCTTGGAACTTACCCGGAAGTTGGTTTTACATGTTGGATTCATTATCAAGATAAGATATGTTATGTATGCTTGTCATTTTTCTACAGTTTTGATTCAATGATGCATTTGTTTCTTGGGATTTTTATACAAAAAGGAAATGTCTTCTTGTATTATGAACTTGGCATTAGACTGAAGTGGACATGGTTTGAACTATGTAGGGCACCTTCATGTCTTTAAGTTCAATAAACCATCGTTTACTTGAGAGTTTGGCAGTCTTGAGAACATTTTAATCTTACAGAGATTGTTTAGTCAGTGTATGATATGCAATCCATGAAAGAAATTGCTCATATTTCTGAAAATTTATATTTTTAAACAAAAAATAAAAAACTGATCAAAAAATTAGTATCGAATAAAGAATCACATAATTTCAATGCATTATTACACGGAATACATTTCCTAAAATCCCAAGCCTATATCTTTGTTTGTGTTTGTGCCTTGACTGATTTACTTCCCCCTGAGTTATTTTTTGGGCCTGCTATCATATCCCTAGTGTTAGTTAGTCATTAGTCTCAATTTAAAGGGGTTCTCCACAGCAAGCTCTAGTGGCATTACCCAAAATATTTCATTCCATTACCAAATTCTAGATGGGCGAAATTTGGGAATTACTTGACAATGATTCAACCCTTATAGTGCTGGAATGGACTTCATGCTTATGAAAACAGGGTAGATCCAGGCCAGCCTCCAAGTCAATTGGCGGCTCGCCTGTGATCTTACGTTTTTGCTACTCTGGATATCTATCCTTAACAAAAATAAGCAGATATGTAAGGTTTTTGAAAGCAGACAACACAAAAATCTATTTTTGGAGAATTCCCCAGCATTCTAAGGGCTAAGAATCCTACCAGTTAGGCAATTGTAATGAGAGCTTGCATGAAAGATTACAGTTGAAATACATCAAAAACACTACAGTAACATTTTGTATGTTATGAGGTATAATTAGGGAAAGAAAATCTGTTCCTTTTTCTGTTTTCTTTCCCTACTGAGCCTGGATTATATCATTATAAACAAGTAAATCATTTGATTCTGGCGCATGAAGCTGTACCTGTATATTTCTGTATGTAAGAGCATGCATTGTGTTGGGTTACTGAAGGTGAAGGTGACCTCTGTAGCAGCTTATGAGCCAGGATGGTGGGAGTGATCACTATGGCTGTGGGCATGGGGGAGAACCCTGATAAGTATTAATATATATCTATCTATACATATAGTTACAAGGAAAGTATCTCACATGTTTTGAATCATTTCAATTTATTTTTGAATCATTTTGAATGTATACTGCTTCTACTTTAACAGCGAGCCCCATTCCAGGTTTTACGCAGCAATAATAGTGCTGGTCTTGGAGTACTTACACCACCTTGACTTAATGTACAGAGACTTAAAACCTGAGAATCTCCTTCTTGATTCTGTGGGTTATCTAAAGGTAGGGTAAGGTGTTGTTATAGCTCTCAACAGTTTGTGGCTATAGCAAGGCCCATCAATTCACACTTCATATTTGGAGGCTTGGTTAGCTTTATATGTGCTCATCTTTCCTTCCTGCAGTGAGCAGGCTGTGTGACACACAGCACTGTCTCACTAATCGTATCATGCTTACACAATACGCCTTTCATGTTTTTATTTGTTTGTCTAATGGTGGTGGGGTTAAATGTTAATTGACTTTTCTGAGTGCTAAAGACATGCACCAACACAAGATGTACATTGTTGCATGTCAGCATATCAATGGTTTGCACCATATGCTTGCACGTGACCAACAACAACCAGTGCGATAGCTTTACTGTCTTTAATGCGGTAATAAAACTGAAAATACAAGGAAAAAAAACTCTAATCAGTCAACGGCCTTTAAATTGCATATTTGTTGTGCGAAACCAGTACTCGAGCACGCTACATACTATGCCATACACTGTGAAGTGACCAGTCATTCACATTACAATGATTTCAAAGGTTTAGGCGAGATTTAGGCTTAGCGCTGAGCAAAGGCGAAAACCAATGACAGAACCGTTTAACACCATAAACTAACAAAATACACTCTGTCATCGACAAATTATAACACACACATATTAAATGGACGTACTATTATCATAAGAAAATATTGTGGTCTTGACTTACTCTATGATTAACCATGGCTTGCTAGAATTCAAGAGCGTAAAATCGACTCAAATGTGCTCGTTTAAAGACATGAGGAAAAAGGATGCACAATCTCCTCGAAAGAAGAGTTAACGAAATCGTACTTACCACAACTATTTAAGTTGTACTAAATACAACTCTGAAAATAACTCGAAGTTTCGTACTCAAAAATTTATCAAACGAAACAAGAAGAATTCTGTAACCTGTTACAGAACACTCCCCGCCTGGTTTAACAAACCATACCTCTATATAGTGAAGATAACGATAAGTATACAAAAATTATGACGATAATTAAGCTTAACACAGAAATAACTAACTGTTATCAAAATACTAAGGCAGGACTACCTCAAACTAAGAACAATCTTGCTAAATGTATGATTTAACATGTGGCTACATATACAATATATGACTATAATTCTAGTTCTCAACCCAAATTTCAAAAATGTTTTGAAAACACTATCACGGACTACCTGTCAGTAAATAGTAAGTTCACAAAAACATTTACAAAATGACTAGTACTTGCAAAAACATTACAAATGACTATCAAACATATTGTCACTCACTAAATATGATAACTAAATTGTGTCTTTGCACATTGTTTATCACAACTAGATTACTTATGATGGAATGAGTACCACCATTTCACTGACTGGACGTTCATAAACCGTAGATTTCCCATTGTTTCCTATTACGCGCACTTCCGCGGTTCTCACAAGATTGTCTTTACTTAATGAAACACTCACGATTAGACCCATTGGCCATGAGTTTCTCGCGGTTTGCTTATCTCTAAGAAGAACGACATCGCCAGTCTTTAATTCACGTTGTTCTGATATCCATTTCCTACGAATTTGAAGTGTTTGAAGGAACTCAGATCGCCATCTGTTCCAAAATTGTTCCGATAGTATTTGTACGCGTTTCCACTGGGCTTTATACATGTCCTTAATATCAGATGGAATCACTACGTCCACAATACAGTCACTTTTCTGCGTTAGAAGTAAGGACGGACTTAATGGTATTGGGTTACAACAGTCTGCTGATAACGGCGCTAGCGGTCTAGAGTTTACAATTGCCGACACTTCAGACATGAATGTTACAAGGACTTCATGCGTTAAGCCTCCTCCAGGAATGTCAAGTAACAACGAATCAAGAATCCTACGCGTAACGCCAATCATTCGCTCCCAAACGCCTCCTCGATGCGAAGAATGTGGAGGATTGAGTAGCCATGTTGCCCCTTCGCGATCTAGATATTGTTTAACACCAACGCTTACGTTGACTCCCAGGTCATCCAACGCCCCAATAAAATTGGTCCCACGATCGGAGCGGTATAACTTGGCTTTCCCTCTTATACTGGTGAATCTACGCAACGCGTTTATGAATGAGGAACTGCTTAGCTCCTCGATTACTTCGATATGGACCGCGCGTGACGTCAGGCAGGTAAATAAGACAGCCCAACGCTTGCTCTTAGCCGCGCCTCCTCTTGTACGCCTGCTGGTAACTTCCCATGGACCGAAACAATCCAGTCCGACTGAAGTGAATGGTGGACCGGGAACTAACCGATCTTCTGGCAAATCCGACATCTTTTGAAACCCTAGGGATCCTCTTAGTTTTTGACATTTCACACAATGATGGATTATGGACCCAATAAGACGCTTGACCCCAGTAATCCAAAACCCGGCTGAACGAATAGCACCCTCTGTAAACTGTCGTCCCTGATGCTTAACCTGCTCATGGTAAAAGTACACTAATAACTTGGAAACCCAGTGTCTTCCTGGCAGTATAATTGGATTCTTCTCTATAACCTTTAAGTCAGAATGTTGTAGGCGACCACCAACTCTGAGTAAACCATCCTCATCAACATATGGATTTAAACCTACTATAGGACTCTTCTTTGAAATGGGCATTGTCCTCTGGATGGAATGAATTTCGTCCCTGTAGACTTCTTGCTGAACAGTTGAAAAAATGAATGTTCTGGCACAAGTTTGTAAGTCAGATACTGGAGAATCTATTGGATCACTTACACTGTGAATTGCATTATAACGCCGCCGTAAGAGTCTCTTCCATACAACTATGGCGTTTACTAGTCTTTCCCAACGCGACACATTCTCAAAACCACTAGTACTAATAGCGTTCTGTGCTATGACGTTTGTTTTCAAACATGTTTCTTGACGAACCTCAGGGTCCTGCTCTGGTACCTGTAGATTGTAGACTTCATCCGACCTAGTATTTTCGGAGAATAGGAAACTAGGACCTTTAAGCCAAATACTGTCCTGAAGACATTCCGCAGGCGTGGGTCGTGTACCTAAATCAGCTGGATTTTCCTTGGACACGACATGACTCCACTGATTCGACATGGTACGTTTGAGAATTTTGCTGACGCGGTTCTCTACATATACATGAAAGCGTCTCACCCTATTGCACAAGTATCCGAGCACTACGCGACTGTCTGAGTAAAATCTCATGTTTTCTATGGGTAAATGTAAATGGTCAGAAATAATGTCTGCTAATTCAACTGCCATTACTGCGGCACAAAGTTCCAATCTCGGTATTGTATGTCCATGCTTAGGTGAAACCTTTGATTTCCCAATAATGAAACCGACACTCATTTCCCCGTTTACATCTTTAGTTCTAAGATAGGCAACAGATGAGATAGCCCTTTCAGATGCATCGGAAAACACATGTACTTCCTGCTGAACAGTATCTTGTAATGAGCCGTCAAGGTAAGTACGCGGAATCTTTAAGTTTTCAAGATGTTTCAGGGACTCACACCATTTTGTCCATTTGTCTCTTGTTTCAACAGGTAAGGGCTCATCCCAATCTGGCGATCCAATCATCATGTCCCTCATAATGATGCGTCCATGAACCACAACTGGTGACACGAATCCCAACGGATCAAACAAACTATTGAGTACCGAAAGAATCCCTCTTCTTGTGCATGGCTTTTCGTCCTTAGAGATGACAAATGTAAACTTATCACACTCTAAATTCCAGTTAAGACCTAAACTTCTCTGTGTAGGCAATTCTACTTGGCCAATATCCAAATCCTTTAATTCGTTAGTTAAATCGTCTTTTGGAAATGCGTTCATGACTTCACGGCTGTTCGATGATACTTTGTGTAGTCTAAGGTTCCCACCACAAGCTAATGCCTTTTGAGTTCGTTCCAACAGATCTATGGCTTCAGCAGGACTTGGTAGTGATGTTAAACCGTCGTCCACGTAGAAATTCTGGCTGACAAATTTGGTTACATCTGTACCGTAGACACTTTCTACAGACCTTGCGCTTTCCCGAAGTCCATAAGTCGCTATTGACGGTGAAGGGCTGTTCCCAAACACATGAACACACATTCTGTACTCAATTATGGCCTTGTTTGGATTGTTGTCTTTAAACCAAAAGAATCTTAAGTAGTCTCTATCTTTCTCTTGAACAAAAAACTGATAAAACATCTGCTGTATATCTGCTGATATTGCGACAGGTTCTCGTCGAAATCTTAAGAGTACACCAAGCATGCTGTTGTTTAGGTCTGGACCTGTCATAAGAACGTCATTTAGAGAAAGACCCATGTATTTTGCCGACGAATCGAACACCACTCTTATCTGACTAGGTTTCTTGGGATGGTAAATCCCAAACACAGGTAGATACCAACACTCTGCTTCGGATGTCAAAGGCGGTGCCACTTCTGCATGTCCATTGTCTATCATCTTTTGCATAAACTGTATGAAGTGACTCTGCTTAGTGGGGTTTTTCCTTAATGTGGCTACAAGAGTGTGTGTTCTATTAATAGCCATATTCCGGTTGTTCGGCAATTTTGGTCTGGTAGAATGAAATGGCAGCGGAGCAGTCCAATACCCTCTTGTATCTTTCTTGAATTCTGTCGCCATAATACCAAGGAACTCTTTGTCTTCTATGGACATACCACGTCTTTCATCATTCTCACAAGTCTGAAACACAGTTGACCCTATTTCTGTCTCTTTGTGTATGTCCTTTACACTGAATCTATTCTTGCATTCAGGGAATAAAGATGCCTTGCCATCTTCATGTACAAATGTTTTCTTCACATTTATCATTGGTTGATGGACTTTTCCAAGACATGTCTCGCCAACGACCACCCAACCAAGGTTCAACTTTTGCGCGTATGGTGACCCTCTAGGACCAGTCCGTTGATCGTAGACAAAGTGAGCTTCAGGTAGGTCTTGACCGATTAACAATAGGATCTCTGCTGAATGATCTATTGGAGGGATGTTGCTTGCCACGTCTGCAAGATGCGCGTAGGGTCTGGCACTGTTAGGTGTTGGGATTTCGTCCATCAGTGCTGGAATCTGGTTGCACTCTGTCAGTGCAGGCAGTTGCAGGGAAGATGAACCATCCAAACTGCTCACTATGAAATCGTCTGCTTTAGTTCTGCGTCCAGACGCATTCACTACCCCCGCACATGATGATAATGCATACTGTACTTCACCGTATGGTTCCTGAAAGGCATCAAAGAACTCCGACTTTGCTAATGATCTGTTGCTTTGATCGTCGATTAGTGCATAGACTCGCTTCGTCTGACTGGGTCTATTTCTGGAATGAACCGTTACCAACACTATCTTGGCACATGACTTTCCCACCGATCCCATCTGACCACAAACTTTGGTACAAGCGGCAGTAATGTTTGGTTGGTTGTTTGAGTAATTTGTGTAACTGGACTCCCCGCCATTCATGTGTAAGGCTGTTGGATGACTACAATTATCACAGACTTGACACTTCATCGTCTCCTTGCAGACTTTAGCTGTGTGATCTGAAGACACTCCACACTTAAAGCACAAGTTTTTGTCTCTAAAGAACTTCTTTCTAACATTAAAAGGTTTGCCTCTGAAAGTTTTACATTGGTTTAATGTATGGCCTTTGACGTCATGGTATAGACAAGTCTCGGTTTTGGAAACACTGTCAATGCCTTCAGTGCTTTGATTATGAATCTCTGTTTTGAAGCTTGACACAGTTTGTTGTCTGTTATGGTTCTTTGAGGTTTTTGGTTTGTCTTTGACACTCTTGTCTTCATAGATGAAACACGGATTATTCAAGATGGAGCTCATTTCATGAATAAATTCGCAAAAAACTTGAAATGGGGGAAATGCTACAGAATGGGTTTTCATATAGTCTGTTGCTTTCACAGTCCACCTGTTTTGTAAATGGTATGGCAATTTTTGCACAATTGGATTAACACCGGTTGTTGAGTTAAAGTAACTAAGTACTGTTGAATATGCTTTATTGTTCATAGCGCAGTCAACTTCGGTAAGCAAATCGCTAAGTTCATACAGCCTTTTATAATCTTTGGTTGTAATGTTCGTGAACACTGACAATTTCCGCTTCAAAGATGCAACCACCAGTTCTGGAGACCCGTATCGTTCATCAAGGCGCTTCCAAAGCTTCACAAGGCCAGCAGCTGGATCATGGGTATTGGCTGCTTTGATGCACTCTGCCTGCTTACTGGACTCCGGCCCAAGCCACTTCACAAGCAAATCTAACTCTTCAGAGTGTGACACACCTATTTCTCTGATGATTTGTAGAAAGTCCGATTTCCAAACTACGTACTTCTCTGGCGAATCACTAAACGGAACTAATCTGGAGAACAACAAGTCTTTCTTTGCCAAATACTTTGAAAACTCTGTTGCTATTGAAATGCTCAAGGGAACATTCTCTGGGACACTATGAGTAACATGGGTTTGTTTGTTTAATTGTTCATTTTGTCCAAAATTATGAGTTTTCATGGATTTCTGGACACTTTTGTCACTCTCTCCTTGTGAGGCACTAAAATTATCCTCTATGTACCTTCTTGTACGCTCGTGTGTAGTTTCCCTGGGAACTGACAGCTCTACACTTTGATTATCACTATGGTTGGAGATATCAGCCTCAACTTCTGCACACAGTTTCTGTTCTTTTAATAGTTCCAAATCTGCCTGTAGTTCCATACGTTTTCTTTCAACCTTTGCACGGGATAGTAACTCCTCCTCTACTATAAGGGCCCTCTCCTTTTTCAAGTTTGCCTCTCTTTCAGCATAGAATAGTCTTGTTTTGGCGTTTTCTGACCTAATGGACGTATGCACACTTGTCCTTGAATCGCGTACCTTTGATGAAGACCTAGAGGCTATGGAGCGTGTTTCGGCCTCTAAGCGATCCTTCGCTTCATCAAGAGTCTTGAATACCGAATCAACTTCCAGTGTACGTTTTTCGTTCAATACCTCATGTTCATCCAAACACTTTTCCCCTTGAACAGATCTGGTCCGAGACAAATAATTAACAAAGTCTTTGCACGTAAGCCGATATTGTGCGTAGATAAGGCATAATGTCTTGTTCGACTCATTGATGTAGTTTAAGTCATAACACTCAGGGTCAATGTTTTTTAACAGTACCTCAACTTTGTTCCATAAGTCAAGAAGTTTCTTCTCATATTGTGTAACTCTGTTATAGAATTGTTCCTCTGCTCTATCTGTGAAATGTATGAGACGCTTGGTTGTCCCTTCTTCATCAACCCCAGGGTCATGTGTGGACTCGTCAGTCCCTTCGTCTGTGATTCTAGCAGCAGCCATTCTTGATGGTAGAAGGCATAGATTTTATTACTATGCTTGCACGTGACCAACAACAACCAGTGCGATAGCTTTACTGTCTTTAATGCGGTAATAAAACTGAAAAATACAAGGAAAAAACTCTAATCAGTCAACGGCCTTTAAATTGCATATTTGTTGTGCGAAACCAGTACTCGAGCACGCTACATACTATGCCATACACTGTGAAGTGAC
This sequence comes from Cerastoderma edule, assembly GCA_947846245.1. NCBI lineage: Eukaryota > Metazoa > Mollusca > Bivalvia > Cardiida > Cardiidae > Cerastoderma > Cerastoderma edule. Next base: position 22,934,068 of record OX401405.1, on the reverse strand, counting down.
CAGTCATTCACATTACAATGATTTCAAAGGTTTAGGCGAGATTTAGGCTTAGCGCTGAGCAAAGGCGAAAACCAATGACAGAACCGTTTAACACCATAAACTAACAAAATACACTCTGTCATCGACAAATTATAACACACACATATTAAATGGACGTACTATTATCATAAGAAAATATTGTGGTCTTGACTTACTCTATGATTAACCATGGCTTGCTAGAATTCAAGAGCGTAAAATCGACTCAAATGTGCTCGTTTAAAGACATGAGGAAAAAGGATGCACAATCTCCTCGAAAGAAGAGTTAACGAAATCGTACTTACCACAACTATTTAAGTTGTACTAAATACAACTCTGAAAATAACTCGAAGTTTCGTACTCAAAAATTTATCAAACGAAACAAGAAGAATTCTGTAACCTGTTACAGAACACACCAGGTATAGGAATGAGTCAACATTACAACATTTTTAATTTGTTTTTAGAAAATTTCTCAATGAATCTTATGCTCATTATTAGAAAGCGCATTCGAATGTTTGAACCAAAATCTAGTACAAACTTGCTAGTAGCTTCCTTTGATGTCTTTCCTAATCTAGAACAACCAGGTCATCAAGATTCTATTCTTTGAACTAGTTTTAAAGACTTATGTTTTGAAAGTAATTTCCTTCAGTTAATTTTATGATTTACTTCGATTTTTATAAAACTAACTTAAAAGTAACATGCATGACTGTTAAATTGGCATGACTAATAGAAAGAGGAACATTTTTTTTGTTCTTTTGTTCTTGTTTTTCAAAAACTCATACATGTAGTTTCATTTCATTCAAATGATAGTATGAAAAGTTCTTGTAGAGATCAGAAATCATGCCTTTTAATTTGAAACTAATTGATTGATAATTTTATTTTTTATACTTCTACAAAAGTTAGATGATATAACTTGATTTGAAAGAGACTGAAATTTGAATGTGTGGCTTTTCTAGATTCCACTAAAGCTATATATATCTCCTCTATTATATATAGATATATCCTTCTATAACTTTGTTTATAAGTGTGTTTTAAGAAGCAATATTGTGTTCTAATCCAAGAGAAGTGCTTCCTTTTTGTATACGGGTTGCAAATTTATTCTGTCAATAAATCTTGGATAAAAATTTTGTTGGAAAACTTTTGTTACTTTTAATCTTATTAACCTTACTTTTATCTTTTTCTTTTATTCCAAAATGGAGTATGTCTTTAATATTGCCTTTTTTTTTATTCATTTAACTTTTTTTTTTTTTAATATCTAGTTATCTATATGTACAATTTGGTGTTTTCACTGATTGTGTAATATTTTGACTCAAAATTTGGCCACTTTTGTAAAATTTATTTTGTATCCGAACTCACAGAGTGGTTTCTTGTAGTTACTTTTTTTTGTATCTTTCCGGAAAATAATTAGATGACACATGTCTCAGATCCTTTTAACAAGAAGAACTTATATCCATAAATATGTGAAAAAAACCCACCATTGTTTTCTCTTGAATAATTATGGGTCAAACTTTGTACAAGATGAACTTTGAGAAGCATTTTTTTTTTTAAATTGTTTTAAAAATGAAATATTTTAAAATTTGATTTTGTCTTGATTTACAGAGTGTGTTTGTCTTCTTAACCAATTATCTTTTATCATCTCTAAAAAAAATTCACACTGCATATTTCTGAATATGGATTTTGTTTGCTTAAGTCTTTAATGGTTAGCCTAACGATTCTGTTTGTGGTGTTTGTTTTGTGAATTAGTAACAGTTCTTATACCTCTAGAAAGACAAATGTCTAAAGTTATGTTATATGTTTAGCTCACACTATTGTTCCTCCAAATATCCCCTCTGTTCACCAATGTCATGACTCATTACTCTAAACCAGCAAGGACTTAATTATTCTTTTAAATAAAAAGTTCAGGCCAATGAAATGGTGAAACCAACATGGTAATTTTTCAGTAAAGGTTTGATGCAAGACTGTGTAAAATCATTTGCAAGAGTTAATGACTATCTAATGTCTTGCACAAGACCTTTGGTATGGTGTTCAATAAATTGATATTGCTTCCATGTCAAGCACTTAGTCAATTCCTGATGGAGTAATGGGTTGGACTCACCAAGCAAGCTAAATGTAACATATGCACCATTCAAATTCATAAAGCCTTGACTATTTCATCACTATGTATTTGTCATTGAATATTGGAAGCTATTTCCCCTTAGGTTTGCAGCTTATCTGTAAAGTATTACCATTAATTCCCACACATAAGCCTTCTCTCATCAACCGATTTTAAGCTATAAATACTTATGATAAAATAAGCCTTATAAAGATATCTCATTTGACAAGCCTTTCCAGATGGCACTGATGGATTGATCCATGGTTGATACTGACACTGGTTGATCATGGTGCAAGCAAAGCATCGCTTTATGACCCCTGTGATAAATTGTCTCTTATTATTATTAATTAAGTGTTTGCATATAAACTTTTACATTCTCTAAAAGAAAATGTTGTGATTAAAGGAATGTTGTTAATTTGTTCAAATGACCTTTGTTCATGATAGTTTCCTAAGATATTTACTGGATAAGTAAACCAATGGTTTGCTTTTGTAATTATATCTGCTTACAATTTATGCATGATCTATCCTATTATTGAAATCATACATAGTTTTCCTTTATTTGTATGCTATATTTTGTCTTAATTGTCAGATTTCAAATGCTTCAATCCTCCTTGCTCTATGGCCTTACCTTGGGCTTGTGCAGTAATTCGTTTGGATATAGAGGGTTCTTTGCAAGACTCAAGTATGTCTCACATGTCGAGGGTTCAATGCAATATTATAGTAAGTGCTTCATACCCTCGATGTGTAACCCTCTTGCTAAATGGTACCTCAATATTTTGTATGCTTTGTAATTTTACAAAATACATTGTATCAATATAAAAATGTATTTATATATGTATATATATAAAAAAAACTCCATGTCAGTTATATTTATAAATATATCTTTCTTCAGTCTGACCAGATATCAAACCAATTTCTCAATTTAAAGCACAGTCCTGTATCAGACAACTGAGATATAATTGTGACTAAGAACCTTCGCTTTTGTCACAATGTTTTTTTTTTCACCTAACAAAATGATAAGGACATCAGATTTTGTTCTTTGTGATTGATGTTCTTGTGTGGCTTTAATAAAGATCAAAATCAATAATCAAAATTGCATATAATTACATTTAGATTACTTTGTAATCAGTTGTTTTGACTTATCTGAGATTAGAGTAAGTATGTCTATTATCGAACAGTGTTAAATATCGGACAGCCGTGGAAAAGTCTAAAAAAGTCAACAATTTAATGCAAATCGATGTCCTAATTGTCTTTGAATTATTAAGAATAATAACAGTCTCTCAGTTAAGATACTTATAATCATGCTAAGGACACAATGGTGTTATAGAAATGTCATCTCTGGTATTGGTTCTATTAAAATTGGGTTGTTGTTAAGAATCAATATACAACTGAAGATTATACCAAATTAATGGTCTCAGATGAATGATAGCTTAGTAAATCCTCCTTTTAAATACAATATGTAAAAATAATGTGAGCCACTTAATTCTTTTTTCAATGCAAGCAAAATATCTAAATCAAATCATGTTATTACAATTATGATAATTAGAGAACAGTGATACTAAGAAAGCATGTTGTTAAGAACCAATATGCAACTGAAAATTGATAAAGTTTAGTAAATTCTTCTTTTAAAGACTTATTAGAATAATGTAAGCCTCTTAATTCTTCAATAAGAGCAAAATATCTGAATCAAATCATTTTATTACAATCGTTATTATCTAACACTGATTTTAATAAAGCAAGAAACGTAGAAAAGATTAATAAACTTCACTAGGCAGGAGTTTAGGTATGATCATAGATCAGGTTGCCAAACAAGGCTTCCCTAATCTCTCTAGTCTTGCTGTCCCTTGTCTACATGGTAAAGCAATTTCCCCATATATTGCAGCAGCTGCTGAACACAAAATCAATATGTCTTGTGATGGAAATAGATCCCCCCTCACATGAACTGTCACCGTGTAGGAGAATTCCACCAGTCACATGATTTAGGGAATTCTAAGCCATTTTCTGTGGAGCCTTCTGTATCTGTGATTAGTATCTTTAACCCTTTACCAAACGCCAAATTTTCAACTGTCCCAAATTGAAAGAGTTTGCAGACGACTTTTCATAATGTGATGAAATTGAAAAACAATCTTCTGATAGGGTGGAAAACCTTGTGGGAAAAGGAGAAATTGCGAGCAATTTCTCCTTTTCCCACAAGGTTTTCCAGAGCCGTCTGCAATTAACTGGTCTAATATCATTGTTGTTAATTGGTAATGGGTGAAGCCTTTTACTGATCTTGGGAGTGGCCTAATATCATCATGAAAATGGTTAAGTCTCATTCCTACTGTAGATGTTAAGAATTATAACTTGGCTGTTAATATATTATAATTTGAAGATATCTTTAACATTTAAAAAGTTAATTTCCCTTGCTTACCCTATTGGCTTTAGCAATAGGTTACTTCTTTAGCTATACAAAACCAGTTCAGATAAGGCAATGAACCTTAAGTTTGTGATCACAATGTTAGAATGGCTACATTGTGAAATGATTGATCTGATTCTTACATAATCCTTTTTTCTGGTGAATTAGAATTCATGGACTTAAAATATTGAGCTCACTTCGAAGAAGAGACTATCAAACTATACTATGTACATTTGACCAGTTAGACTCATGGAAAACATTGAAATTATTAACTGTTATCAATTTGATTTTAATAAGGTACGAGACATATAGATCTGGGTATACTTCTTATAATGTCTCAAATTTAACCCTTAAGTCAAATAATAACTTATGTAATTGTTGAATTAATTTCTATTGATAAAGACCAACTTAATACCAATCATCCGTACATATTGTGATTGTTCTTTCATTGAAAATAACATCTTGCCTCATACTGATAGGATAAATAAGGGTCTCACTTGTGTCAATGATATGCAACATAGCTTACAAAAGATTTTGTGTAGGGTCTTTCAAAAGGTGTTACTATTTGACACTTTCAAATGAGTAGTAAAATCAAAATGACTTTCCAAAAATAACCTTGAGTGTCTAAAAATAACTTTTTACCTGTAGATAGTTATGTTTTCTGTGTTTGTGAAATGGCCGTGGTAACATGAATAGTACTACATGCTATAAGCCAGGTCAATGAACTTTTAAATGCCTTCTACAATATTTACAATTGTTGTTTAACACCTTTGTCTAAATTGTGTTTTCTATTTGTATCATATTACTTAAAAGTTATCATTGAAGTTTTGTATAATGATAAAATAGGATATCAATCCCCAATATAGTGTATTTTTTGTTTATTAAAGTTTCCTTACTCCATAATGCATTTCATAATCGGTGCCCTTTTTGACTTAATTGAACCTGCAACAAAAGACAGAGAACCATTGTGGTAAAAGAAGAAATTGCTTGTGAAAAGCAGTGTCTTGATAGAACAGTTTTGCCATCAGAAAGAATTGAAATCTGCTGTTGCTTTCAATTTGGACCATTATCCCCATATACAGTCTGACTTGTGTTAAGCAGCCACCCTTTTAAGCAGCCAACCTGCCTTAAACAGCCACTTCAGAAAGTCCCATTGTTAGATTTTTAGTGTAAATCAATTTGTGTTAAGCAGCCAACCTGTCTTAAACAGCCAATTTACTCTGTCCCATAGCCTGGCCTCTTAACAAAAGTTTGACTGTATAGGCGTAATGGAAATTCCCAAATTGAAAGAGTTTGCAGACGACATTTCAAAATGTGATGAAATTGAAAAACAATCTGAGAGGGCAGAAAACATTTTGGGAAAAGGATAAATTGCTCGTTACGAGCAAGTTCTCATTTTCCCACAATGTTTTCTAAAGTCGTCTGCAATAAAGTGGTCAAATGTCGTTATTGTTTGGGAGAGGGTTAAAACAATCACTCAGTTGTCTTACAACAGGTCAATCATGGTTTTGTTCTGATATGCTAGCTAGATCAAGGGAACTTTGGTTGTGTTATAGATATTTGATATGCTTTACATGAATTTTCATCAATTACAACAAAATATCTGAAAAAATAAGTTTTGATGTTGCAAGCCTGACCATCCATTTAAATACTTTTCCTGTAATCATTATGTTTTCTGTTTCAATTGGATTTGATGTTATATGTTACAATAACTGTTGTAATTTTCTGACTTTCAATGTGTACCTGTAAAAACGATGTAAATGTGTAATGGGTTAATGGGAAATGCAGGTATATTTTACATAACTGAAGCCCTGGACTGGTTTACTTCACTTCGGGGTGTGTTGAGGCATGATATTCTGTACGTTGTTTGCATTTCAGGGCATTTTCTCCTAATTTTACCTTTTCTCATAAAACCTTTAGGTAGATTAACAAATCAACGATGTTGAAGAAACTTAAAACATGATATTTGATGCTTTCACAGTATTCATTTTTTAAAAATGATGAATTTTGATCAGTGTTATGCACTGTGCCTATAAGTTTCAGTATTTTAACCCCTTTAGTGCTGGAACCAACTTCATGCTTATGCAAACATGTTAATTCCAGGCCAGCCACCAAGTCTATTGGCAGCTGGCATGTTAATTACCTGTCTGCTACTCTTAGTATATTTCCGCAGCAAAATTCACCAGATATTTAAGGTTTTGGAAAGCAGACAGCAAATCTATTTTTAGAAAATTACCCAGCATATAAGCTCATTATGTAAGGTGAAAGTATGAGAGAGTTGAGGTAATAAGGAAAATGATATTCTTGGAAATCCTTCAGATCAAGTGAGGGTTTACATCTTGCTTAGGAATCTGACTCATTCATTTTTTACTTGGAAAAAGTTCCTGTAAAAGTTGAAACCAAAGTAGTAATGTTTCTCAATACACATTAAAGTAAGACTTTTTTCTTTATATACATTACATCTGCAATCAGTTGATTTTATGGAAAGTTGCCATTAATTCTGCTCTTCACACTTTTTCAATTCTTATCAGACAATCGTAGCTGTCTGAGTCATAATGTGTGTTAACTCTGGTGTGTCTGTCAAATACAGCTAGCAGATTTTTTATAAAATGTATGAATCATTTAAGTGAAGGAATGGAATAGGAAGAGAACAATTATGATAGAAATAAAGTTTTTTTAAAGATAAAGATTTAAGAAAAAACAACTGAAGTATATTTTTTCCCCTTTGTGCTATAATTTCGTTTTCTTTAGTCATTTGTAGACACTAGCCAACTTCTGAAATTGATTATGATATACCTTTAATTGAAACACTGTACATGGTCCAGGTTGAAAGCAATAGTAGACAACAATTATAAATCATGACTGTAAAGCAATCCCTGTTTTAACAGGACATTTAGCTCTTCGTGGGTGATTTCTTCTTTTGACAAAAGTGTTTTTGAAGTCTTCTGCTTAAGATGTATATATTCCATGGGTATTTATGAGTGAATGTGTTACCAGTTACTCTGATGCAGGTAATGTGTAAGGTGCTTACATCAAACCTCTCATATCTTTACTTTCACAGATGAGTTTAACAGATACATCATGTACAATGCAGGTTCAGAGGCCTATATAACTGTATTTTCCCTTGATTGAAAAAGCGATTCTATCTTTGGCTTTGGTCATTAAACTACTTCATCATTTTCTTAATTTTTGGATCATACATTTGAAAGTGGTTTAGGTGGCACCCTTGTATCTTGCGGGTTCCAGGTCTGATACTCACAGGGGTTGCTGGGTTTGTGCAAATTGTGAGAATGTCCTTTGGCAAAGCACTAGTCTAGTACTGGTGAATCCCAGGAAACTTAAACATAGCTGAAATAGTTATTGACACTGTGACAATAGCATACTTCATGTTTGAACCAAGTTAAATTCTGAAGAACCAGAAATCAAAATCATAAGTTGGTCATTAGGCCACTATCTCTACGAATTGACTAATTATTCTAAAGGAAGTAATCATAAACACTCTAAGTGGAATACCGATTGAAAATGTTTGTCACAAAGAAGCAGAAACTGCTTAGCAGGAGCATACATATGTAATGTTCATCATTTAGAATTATCGAAAGAAAATTGACAAAAAAAATAAAAGTGCATGTGATAGGGGAGGTATTGACTTTCACAAACATCCTGTTTAAAATATTGTATTTATTTATTAAATGAAATATCCTTAACGATCCATTTAATCATTTTGTTCTGAAGACAATAGTTGGGGGCTTTGTTATGAGATTACCATTAAGATATTGTTTAACAAAACTACGATCAGTGTCATATGTCTTTTGAAATAATTATTTGCAAAGAAATGAATGGTCAAATGTGTGACTTTTCATTTATTTAACTATTACTTTTTTTTTCGAAAAATATCTAATGAATATCATTTCTTATCTAAAAACTTTCAATTATGGTTGATAGGAAATGTTCTGTTGAATAAAGAGTTTGATAAGAAAAGTTTGGTCTCATTTAGTTCATTTAGAGGACTTATTAAGTCTTTATTATCTCTTTGGTTAAGAAGGTCGACTCAGAACTTCTTGGGTTTTGTGGGAGTGACCTTTGACAAGTCAATTCAGAGCCCTAGCGTAGTACTGGTGGATCCAGGAAACTTGAAAAATTGTTGATACAGCGTTAAACACAAACATACAAACAGAACTCCTGGGTTTCAGCCCTGCTGATACCTCTATTTATGTGGGAGTGTTCATTGGCAAGACACTTCAGAGCCCTAGCCTAGTACTCCTGAATCCAGTAAAAACTGTTACATTACTGAAATATTGTTGACACAGCATTTAACCCCATACAAATAAACATCACTTTATGCTTCTAACAACAGTTGAAAGTAAGATTCAAAGAAGCAAGAAGATAATTTTTTGTCTTATAAAGCCATCTGCCTCAGTTAATCTAAAAAATCTTATAAAGTGAACTACATCTTATTTTTTTTACATTTTTCCATTTGTAGGTGACTGACTTTGGTTTTGCTAAGAGAGTGAAGGGCCGAACATGGACCCTCTGTGGAACCCCTGAATACCTCGCACCAGAAATTATTCTTAGCAAGGTAAGTCACTAAATTATGCAATTGGCTCTTTTTTCAATTTATAACAGATCACCGCGATTTACTTTAAAATCATGCAGTTTTTCCCCCAAAAATGAGTTTACCTCAGAGTTTTTCTTGTCTTTCTTTGGCAAAACCAACATACATTTCCCCCTAATTACCAAATTTTGAAATACATGTATAAAAAAGTGTATCAAAATATCCTCTCAGAATGAAAAAAAGCCTGTATTATGTGCATGATAATGTGGAGCCTTGTTTGCTCTGTCGATAGTGTGTCAAACTTATGATACATGGGACCTGAGCTCGGAGACATGGATGGGCCAATAGTCTCAGGCAATTAATGAAATAGATTCCTCTCTCACTGCTGATCAGCTACTGATGTACATGTGGGAAAGCAGTCAATGAATTGGAAAGAAGATAGAGAAGTTCTTATGAAAAATATCAGGAGCATGAATTGACCTACTACTCAGTTTGACTGGAATACATGAACTGTTGAAAATGGAATCAAAGTCCATCCCAGTAAATCAATCAACCAATTATGGTCTCATTGTGAGAGTGGGCTTGTCGCCCAAAGTTAACACATTACCATGACTTTCTAAAAGCATTGGGGCTAAAGGATACATTTTCACAAGCAATTTCTCCTTTTGCCACAATGCTTTCTCTATCTTTTCATATATCATAGCAACAGAAGAACTGAAAGGTTTTTTTCCATGTTTAGAAAACTTTTCTAAAGTTGTCTGCTTCAAGTTTAAAAAAAACCCCATCATCTGCAGGTGGTAAAGAGTTGTGTGAAAACTGTTTTATTTAAAAAATAGTCCAAGTTTTCTTCCTCTATCCATTTCTGAGGTAGTCTAAGATTACAGAAGTGTAAAGTTAGGTACCAGGTGTTATTCATAAAACGTGTTTACTACCTATTTTTGTTCAATTTAATGAATATTGATTAAGACCTATTTATAAATGCTTTATGAACACTGCTTGGTTTCATAATAAAAACAAACAAGCTATAACTAGATATAGTATAAGTAATCTCTTGTAGTGATTATGATTTTTTAACCCTTTCCCAAACAATAACGACATTTGACCAGTTTGTTGCAGATGACTCTGGAAAACAGTGTGGGAAAAGGAGAAATTGCTCGTAACGAGCAATTTCTCCTTTTCCCACACTGTTTTTTGCTATATCAGAACATTGATTTTCAATTTCGTCCCATTTTGAAATGTTGTCTGCAAACTTTCAATTTAAGACAGTCGAAAAGTTGGCGTTTGGTAAAGGGTTAATGGTATATCTATCAAACCTAGGGTTTGATATGAAGACAAAATGGAGTAGATAAGAAAATAAGAACATGATCCCCACCATTGGGTTTCTATTTCCTTTTGAGATGTCCATTAATCAGAGATAACAGAACACACTGAACATGTAAACTTCTTGTTTAAGGTCAAGAGTTTAAATGGTATTTTCATGCTTTCCTATCTCGAACATTACTCAGCAAACTCCATTTGTCTGCTATTTCGTATACATCATAATTTTTGCCTACTGTAGGACCAGTCACCAATCATGATTAATTGCATATCAAAACGACTTTTTGGCATATACATGTATTTCAATGTGATTCTTGCGGGATACCAAATGAAAACTTTTTTCTACATTTGATATGCAGGGAGTAATTCTAACTCTGATGGTGGCAATGTTACGATTGAATGTTTAATTAGAGAAGGGGACTGATTAATGTCCCAATAACAGTTTATGGGATGGAATCACTTCTGATTATACATGTATACTAGGGTTGAACTGAGGACATTGGCCCTGCAAGTTGTTTTCTCTCAACCTCAACTCGTTTGATTTATAAATACTTAGCCTTTTTAGTGCTGGAACTGACTTCATGTTTATGCAAACAGGTTAAATACAGGCCAGCCGCTAAGCAAATTGGCGGCTGGCCTGTGATCTAACCTGTTTGCTACTCTGAGTACCTTTCCTCATCAAAAATAAGCATATATTTAAAGTTTTGGAAAGCAGAAGACACAACAATCTATTTTTAGAAAATTACCCGGCATTCTAAGGGTTAAGAGAAAATGAAACCTGTCTGATTGTTTTCCCATCTGACTCCACTATAATGTGCCCTTTGATGCACCTGCTGCAAACTTCTAGGCTATACATTAACAAAGGGATTTACTTCTTATAATGGAAATCTGTTTTATCCTTTTATCACGGTTGTTTCCTCCCATTGGCACAAAGGAAATGTGTTATGTGTGTTTTTCATGCCATCTATGTAGTCTGACTTTAGCTGAGAAGTCAATTATCATACCATTGTGTAGCTTCTCTTAGACACTTTCGGCACATGCTTTTTCTTGATAAAAAGGAGAGAAAAAGAAAATGGAATTTGATTTGTTTTGTCTGGATTTGAATCCCCTGGATTGGGGGTGCAGGAAGGTAGTGGTTGGCCCAATAATTCCATAAAAATCATTTTCAAATCAAGATTCTGTATCCTCACGTGTTCAATGCAACACACATAATTTTCTGCAGTAGATATGATGGTTGCTACAATAGTGTTGTAGTAGGTGATTATCAGATATCAGTTTAGGTGATAAGGCTACCATTGTTACCCATGCTGGCTGTGTTTGTCTTGGTCTGTAAGGGGCTGTGTGAATACAAGCCAACTATCCCATTCACTGATATATAGATTTTTGTTGTGTTGAAATAATAGCCTTGTTATTAACCTAGGGTTTGTTTCCAATCACACTTTCTCACATAAACCCTTTTGCTTGATCTACTTGACTTGTAGACGGCTCTGGATACAATTGTAAAGATATGAGATGCTAGAAACTGCATTGAAAAAGGGATGAACTTTTCATGTTAAGCAAATTTTTCTTATGTCACATTAGTTCATTTTTAAATCACCAATGTTTTCATATCTGTCCTATGTGATTATTGTCAGTTTTTGTTGCTTCCATTTTAGTATGATAAGATATGCTATAGGTAAAACTCTTATGATATAAGTAACTCTTATACAGTGGTGGAATCAACTTCATGCTTCATGCCAAGTTAATTGGCAGATGGCCTATGATCTTACCTATTGCTAGTCTGAGTATCTTTCCTCAACGAAATTAGGCTGATATTTAAGGTTTTGGAAAGCAGACAACACAAAAATCTATTATTTTGAAAATTACCCGGCATTGTAAGGGTTAACAGAATATGATCCCATGCTATGGGTCTAATAACAAATCTGTTGGCTGATGGTCAATTGGGGAAAGCAACATCATTTGTATTTAGGAAATGGTTGTCAAAAGGTGTTATGTGGGCGCTCATATTAATGTGCTAGTTACACAAAACAGTGAGAGAAAAGGGAAAGCTTATAGCTTGGCAATGAGTATTTGGCTTTAACTGGGTTTTAGAAATAGATTGCAAGTCGAGATTTTATGAACCAACCAGTTTGGATATTTCAGACAGATATTTGACTCTATTACCCTTTAATATCAACATCATAATCCTATAATCAATCTGTTATTGTCAGCATGCTATCAAGTAATGCCCAAGGCGTGTTGAAATTGGTGTTAATTTATGTTAACAAATCAACAAGCTTGATTGCCAAGTACAACATGACATGCTTGTTTCACAAGGGGGGCACTCGCATGTTCCATCCACATGTCTTCTGGGAATATTGGAGACTTGACTCTTTACCTATTGGTGAAAACTGAAATATTTGTCTAATTTAAGACGAATTGAGAAAAGCACAATTATATATATTCCTCTCTCCTTTGTAGATTTTCAAGTATTGAACAATCCCTGTGTAGTTTTTGTTTGTTAATTGATAAAGCTGCTTCAACCCTTTACCAAACACCAAATTTCCAACTGTCTCAAATTGAAAGAGTTTGCAGACGACATTTCAAAATGTGATGAAATTGGAAAACAACCTTCTTATAGGGTAGAAAACATTGTAGGAAAAGGAAACGAGCAATTTCCCCTTTTTCCACAATGTTTTCCAGAGTCTTCTGCAACAAAGTGGATAAAAGTTGTTATTGATCAGTAATGCGTTAAAGAAATTCCTCTAGTTTTCCTCTTGGTTGAATGTCATATGAAGGCAATAATTAACACCATTGAAAAGGTCAACCTCTGAGGAATAAGAATAGTGTGAGAGTATGACCCATTTCTGCAGAACTTGTTGACAATATCACATATATCATCACATATGTAATAAACACAACACTCCCTGATTGATTCTAGCACTTGTTTGACATTCAACTAGATTGGAGTTTAACCCTTATAATGCTGGAACCGACTTCATGCTTATGCAAACAGGATAGATCCAGGCCAGCTGCCAATTGGCAGCTAGCCTGTGATCTAACCTGTTTGCTACTCTTATTATCATTCCTCAGCAAAATTAAGCAGATATTTTAGGTCTTAGAAAGCAGACACAAAAATCCAGTTCTAGAAATTTTCTCAGCATTCTAAGACTTAACACCAGATTTTCAATGTTGTACAAGTTATTTTAGATTTGCAATGTTATGGTTGATGGGACAATGAACTTAAAATCAAGACACTCCTCTCTTAGTTAAAATAATTTGACATGAAGATTGTCTTTTATCTTCTGATTGGGCAAGACAGGAGATATTGCCATATACAAAACATTCTTCATATTTCCTGACAATGCAAAATTTCGATGAGGGAAACAATTAAGATGAGTCATTAGATTTAGTTTCAGGTATTCCACCATCATGTGTGATGGGGGAGCAAGACGTCACAATTTTACATAAACACTGTTAACAGATTGAAAGTAACAGCGCACAACAATTTTAGAATATAGCTCATAGCCTTTGTGTTAAAGTCTTGGGTGGATACCATTGTAAAAAAGGAAAACATTATCTTTTTGTCACAGTGTTTCCTTGAAAGGTGAGGTATGATAGGGATAGGAGTTTGTACACTGTAACTATATTTCACTTATCATGTTTCCAGGGCTACAACAAGGCTGTGGATTGGTGGGCACTGGGTGTGTTGGTGTATGAAATGGCAGCAGGTTATCCCCCCTTCTTTGCTGATCAACCCATACAGATCTATGAAAAGATTGTATCTGGAAAGGTACGTCTAGTAAACATACTGTATAATAAACTTGACGGAATAACACATTTTGTGGTATTTCTGACATTATAATTGGATTGTTCAGACTTCATGATAAAAATGACATGTAAGCTTTATATAATAATTATAAAGGCATAATCATATTATGTGAACTAACTGTACTTGATCAGCAAAGATACAGTAATATAAGGCTTCTATTTATGAAGGAATGAATACATTAATGTGGAAAAATGAATTTGACAATTGCGTATTTATCTTTATCATTTTTAAAGTAGCAATATTTGATGATATGTGAACTTTCCAAGCTACATAATTTGTGAAGGGGTTAGAACTGTATTAGGGAATTGGTTTTGGCTGCAGAGAGAAAAAAGACAATGCAGTATAATTGAATAAATCAATAGCAGACATCAAATATTTAACAGCTTGGTTCTGCGATATGTTTTATTTTCCTCCCACATCCTATAATCTTGATCAGTGTGATCACACATGGTATGAAATAAAAAAAGATACATTGTGGTAAAAGGAGGGAATATGCTAATGTCTTTTTTTTGAGATTGTCATCTTTTCTGTCATGTTAATTCTGCCATTCTTCTTTTTTTAGCATATTGTTATCATCTGTCATTCCTTTTCCACATCCAAGACATATTCAGCATTCATTAAGACTTATTAAAGGAATGCCAAGTATTGTCCATTGAAATTGCATTATAGATTGGCTTCATTTTGATGAAATCAGAGATTGGTCTTGATCATCCAAGTGATTGTCCAATGCAGAACGCTATAAAATTCTGTGAATGACTTACAGTTTAGACTATTCTATTCTCTTCAGTAAAAGATTAGATGTTTTATGTGTGGCAATTTTGAAAATGTTCATTTACTTTATCACACTGAAGTGAGATATCACACTAGAGTGCTAAAGATTTATTGTTGGAACAACTTTTTTAGCAATGCAAATAAGACTTTGGATACCATATCATAACTTGGAAATCATTTTTTGACCCGTTAACACCGATACTTGTAACAGATTTGTGTTTGATATCACCAGAATCCAGTTAATTAATCTCTATGTCTATATATTGAACTTTTCAAAATTCTGTACATACATTGTCACATCTGTGTTGTTTGCTGAAAAGTGGTCTTCACAAGGGAGATAGTTGTTGTAACTTGTCCTATTTTATCTGTACAGGTGCGCTTCCCGTCCCACTTCAGTTCAGATTTGAAAGATCTGCTGAGAAACTTGTTGCAAGTAGATCTTACCAAGAGATTTGGTAACCTGAAGAATGGAGTCAATGATATCAAAAATCACAAATGGTTCGCCACAACAGACTGGATTGCCATCTACCAAAAGAAGGTAAGAACTAACCATGGAAAGCTTTGTATAAACTTAACCCTTAGAATACTGGGTAATTTTCTAAAAATATATTATTGTGTCGTCTGCTTTCCAAAATCTTAAATACTTCCTTAATTTTGTTGAAGAAAGATACCCACAGTAGCAAATGGGTTAGATCACAGGCCAGCCAATTTACTTGGCAGCTGGACTTTATCTAATCTGTTTGCATAAGTATGAAGTCGGTTCTAGCATTGTAAGGGTTAATTGCTACAAAAGATGATTGCTTTGCCTTTTTTAATTCAAATATGCCAAAGTGCAGTTAAACAATATTTAGTTGTACCACAGCACCGGTCGCTTATTCATGGGTTAAAGGTTTTTTCCCAGCAAATTGAGTCTTGCCCACTGGCATCTTGTTTTGAAATAAATGTTTTCTGTTAGTAATTGATACCCAGAATGAGATTCATTTTTAGTTTGCTACTGGTCATCGAAGACTTATGAAATAATGAGATTTTCTTAATTGAATGTAGAATATACTTCTTGTAAGGTTGTTTTTCCTTAATGGTCAGTTCATATAAAAAGATTGTTACTTGAAAGGTTTTTTTCTTTTTTTTTAAATCATTCTATAAACAACAAAAATCCCAAGGGGCTTTAAATGTATATAAGAAATTATGTGTGATGGTAATCATGGTATCAGGTGAAGTTTACACTAAGATACTAAGTATTAACTGTTGATTTAAATAATCAAGACATTAACATTTATTCCCCACTGTAGGTTGAAGCTCCATTCATCCCCAAATGTAAGGGCCCTGGTGACACCAGCAATTTCGACGATTACGAGGAGGAACCTCTGAGGATCTCGTCATCAGAGAAATGTTCGAAGGAGTTTGCCGACTTCTAGATTTATTGTGTACAAACAAATAGAAGTTATTTTATAAGTTAACAGTGACTGATTGGCTGCTGATGGACACGGGAAATCAGCGGTTCAAATTGAACCCACGCTATTCGGGGATGGACATAGTGTACATGAACTGGATTGTTTATTTACGGATGAATACATCATGATTACTGGATATAAACATGGGACTGATGAGAGTGGATGTAGGAGGCTTAGATAAATTGTTTAACACATTTACCTGTATGTATCTCATTGGCTGTAGACAATGTGTATCCAGTCCTATGTTCCATCATTATGCCTTGTCTGGATTGGATGGACACACAACAGTAATGATTTAATGATCATTCACTCAATTTAAAAGGTCATTTTGATGTTGAGAAGAAAACATTAACACAAAAGGAAAGCGTTGTTTTAATTGCAACTCCTCCATTTGTTTTAGTTCTTTCTTATACTGCTGCTTTTAGTTACAAAAAGCTTGTTAATGAAGTATATGGTTAATTGCTGTTTTTATTGTCTACAGTCTATTTGGAAACAGCCTGAACTAAGTGGAATGTTTTAGTAATTGGTCATGATGATATAAAGGGAGCTAGGGATGTTCTTTTACTAGTAAACAGCAGTTGTTGTAGGATCTATTGAGTGTTTGTCACTTCATTTTTATTCAAATTAAGGGCATGGTTCTTGTCTCTCTCCTGTTGCTTCAATCAGTCTATTCTGTGCCATAGTGAATAAACAGATTGCCTAAAGTCTGCTGAGAAGTTCTTGATCTGGTATACAGGCTAACTCATTTACAGTCCTTTCAAACTTTGACAATAATGTGCAAATTCTTATCTTTACAGAATGTTTTCATTTGTTGTCTGATCCAAATCTCAAAAAGGTAAAACAAGTGTTTGAATTGTCCCATAATGCCATCACATGTGCTATATGAATATGTTGTTTTCTGTTTCTCGCAATAACAAGGATGGACTTGAAGTTATGGGAGGGAGAAAAAGAGCTTGTAAAAATAATCCGAACAAACTTTAGGGTCAGTTATCCTTATGTATTCAAGGATCAGAAATTGGATTGGTAACAGAGATTGAATCTGTAATAAAACTTGTTCAAGCCAGATTTGGCTTATCAGCATTAGTGTGTCGAGGACAAGGTACAAAGTTCATCCACTTTCTGTTTTCATTGATTAAATAATCAAGTATATATTTATATACATGTATATAGTGATATTAAGTAATATCCGGGGTGTAAAAGTTTGGGGCGTGGGCTTTCACCAGTTTAATGACATGCATGTAGTAGTATTTTACTACACAATTCTACAGGGACTGACTGCCGTTAGAGTATTTTAAACATTTGATAAAAGAGAAAAACTTATGTATCAAGATTTCGAAAGATGAAAAAGTAACAAGATGTGAATATAATTTCATTACTTACAGCGAGGCCCTTGAAGGATGGTGTGGTCTGATACTATATTGGTGTTTTGTTTGTTCTGTGTGGTTTCTAAAAGGCAGTCATAGCATCGCTTTGGTATGAATGTAGATAGATCTAGAATATACCTTGAAGTATTCGGCTAGTAATGTAACCATCGGGAGTTAATATTTTCACTACAGTTTTTTTGTGGGAACACTTCTACTTTTTACCTTAAAATGTATCAATTTAATTTTACTATTGACTAAAGAGTCATCTGTTTGAAGCAGTTATACATCTATCATCATGTTCTCAAAGGTTTTCAGTTCAGCATAGATTTTTAATCAAAACAAAGAAGTAAGACACCTTTACAGCTGTTATGCAAACTTTGTTGAACTAGATGAACTTTTTGAAACTCATTTTAATCAATGTTTTTTTAAAATTTACTGTTGTAAAACCAAACAATTTAAGCATATGTTAGGGAGTTATGGTTGACCCAAAAAGATATTCATTTTCAATTGTTTCAAAATGTGGAAGTAAAGATATTGAAAACGTTTGAATTTTAAGATACCAGTCCTATATGAAGTGTCAATTTCTTAAACTGCAATTTTAATTAGTGAAAATAGATTATATATCAAAATAAACTAATTACTGCTTGCCGTAGACATTGTAATATACTCCTAATTACTAGAAGACATTGTTTTATGATTTTATGAAGTTCATATAAAATTGTTGTTTAAAACTGTGAATATATGAGATTCATGTAGTGTTTTGGTGTGTGACAAACAAGTTGGGTAGATAGAAATGATTCTGAAATCTTTGCACTTTACAGGCATTGTATGAAATGTTGCGAATGAATTGTGAGGTCATGGCATTTTTAAAGATTTAAATATTGAGGAAATGACAATGTACACAGGCTAGGGATTTGTTTCTGTGAATGTTTTTCAAGGAAGTAATGATCAATATTTCTATACATAGACAGATAGCTTTTAACTCAATATTTGCCTTCAAATTTGGCTTCAACAATGCCTGAATTTATGCAAAGTTTAGTTTAATCATTTGTAGTTTGTTTTTTGTGGGTCATTGAGTTAATTGTCATTTACATCTGTATTTATTTCCACTGTTGTTGAGCAAAAAGACCTCTGTTGCAATAAGATATGAAAACCTTGAGAAAGCAGATCTATTCATATGGTGTTGAAGTTAACTGAGTGATAAAATAAAACTAAATTAAAAGAAGAAGCTGTATTTGACTATGCTGATAGTTACTAAGTTTGGATGAACAAAAAGTAAGACGAGTTAATTCAACAAAATGCTATGGTGAGAGTAGAGGTCATTAGATAATATCTCTATAACTAAAGGTTTCACGAGGTAAAGCTTCAATATTTAGCTGCATCAAGGCATCAGCTTACAAACATCATTATCAATTGTGTGTTCATATTGTATTACATGTAAACACTTGTAATAACTAAAGGAAATACATTCTTTAATGATTTAGAGCCCAAAGTTTGCACGGATATAAATGTTTCTTATTACCATAATATTATCTGTTGTTCATTTTTGTTATTATCTTTTTTTTTCAAAATGTGAATATTGTATATATAGTGTTATACTCTAATATATATGTAACTTGTTAACCTTTCCCTTGTTGACCCTTTCCTCAAACAAAAGGACTTAAATTTAAAATTGGCTTATTTTGAGTGAATTCTCATTTTGTCACAAAAGTTTGAAAAGGAAAGGGGTAAACTGGGGTCTGCCTAAATAAAGCTCTACTACAAACATTTGTGTTAACTTACAAGTTCATGATCATTTCATGTTTGTTTATGTTTGTTTAGTGGTATTTCAAAACATTGCAACAGAACTAGGTTCCGATCTTTTTGAGCAGATTCTGCTTTTTTGTTGCATTGTTTTCAAAAGCTTTTTTAACTGCAAACACCGCAATGACTATTTATTGTAGGGGAATGGGTTAGCTGTAATTTAGCTCCACTATGGTATAACAGTGTAGAGAATAGTTCCCAGAAGCCATGTACATGAAGGCAGTGGTGTCACAGTTAACCCTTATAGTGCTGGAACCCACTCCATGCTCATGCAAACAGGTTAGATCACAGACTAGCTGCCAGCGGCTGGCCTGTGATCAAACCTGTTTGCTACTCTGAGTAAATATAATATTTCCTCATCAAAATGAATAGACTGCAAGACAGAAAAATGAAACAACAAAAAGTGTTAAAAGTCTCTATTTCTATGCACAAACCATTTATGTATCACCCTGGAAAGGTATTTACTGTCCATTTGAAATCCATTGAATATCCTTTGGAAGAGTAAAGTGCAGTTTCTGTGTTATGATACATGATGGTTCTTGGGCATTGATGTTTGACTGGTATGATCATCTCAATTATATATGATCCTAAATGCTCTTTGTTTTTGTCTAAATGAAGGGATTTTTGTTTTTATAAATATAGTCTGAGGGAAAGTCACCCTGCCAAATAATGTTTTTTTAGAGTATTTTTGTTATGAAAATGGGTAATTGTGACTATCAAAATGGGAAATAAACCGATTTGTATGCATAAAGACAAGCCTTTTATCTGTCTCTACTGGAATTGTTTTGTAGTGTGAGTGTATTAGATGTAAACGAGAGACCCAGATTGGGTGATAGGTCCATGGCTTCTCTAACAAGTTATTATATTTATTTCAAAGCAACAGATTTCCTTGCTCTAGGACATCTTTGGGATAAAACATGATTATCATTTATCAAAAAGCAACATGAAAATAAAAATCAACATAAAAAAGCTGCAAATTTTATTTATAAACATCAAAAGTATTGTCTCAAAAGGATAACTTGCTCTTGATAAGCAGACTATTCTTTTTTACAATGTTTTGAAATTCCTCCTGTTTCAGTATCTTATTAGTTAGTATTTGTATAATACATTACTACATGCACGTACGCCTATTCACTTAATTTATTTGTTGATACTCATAAACCAAAGATAAGCATGGTTGCCATCCCTTGATCTGGGCCTCAGAATTGTAGACCCCTATACATGTTACATTGTTCGCCATTAAAACATGTTTCCTCTAACAATACTTCATTTGGTAAAAACTTCCTCTACATCATGCTTTTGAATTTGAAGACTTATTGTTAAAGAAGTTAGTTCAATACTAATGTCATGTTCTGTCAACTATTTTCTCTTTAACTGTTCTAAATTTAGATCTGGTTGGAATAAACGACTTCCATGATCCGTTGTTGTCTTGGTCTTTTGTTGTTACCTATGTTATGACTGCCTGAGCAAGCTTAGTCAAAATGATCCAGACGTAGATATTTCATTCTATATGTAACCCTTTCCGAGAGTTCAATGCAAGACTATAGTTAATGCTTCATCATAAACATGAAGCACTCACTAAAGTCACACATTGAACGCTCAATTTTACAGCTTGGGTCATCTAAGTTAAAGTTAGCTCTGTGACGGGTCCAATATGATCAATACCAGACAAGCGTCCTTTCCCATTCTCCCAACTAGACATTCTACTGATATTCATTGAAATAAGAATAAAATTGGAATATATCCCTTGGGTAAATAGTAAGTATGTTAGAAAGAGAAATGCATCAGCTTTTTTCGCTTTTGCACATATCCTTCAAAATTCATGCTCAAAAAACATGAAGTTCTAGGATTTGCAATTTTAAAAGAAACAGTAAATGACTTGGGTAAATTATAAAATGTCAAATTGTATTGGTTAAAGAGATAAAGGGTCATTATGAATGAAGTTTCTCTTTAAAGTACCAATGTCTTTAATATTGAGGAAAATAATTAAAACCGGCAAAGAAGTAGGATAGAAACTTCTTGTAAAAAAAAGCTTAGCTTAGCTAAATCCTGATTTGCTGTAGTGGTCCCAGTCAATGACGTGGGAAACTGGTGGCTAGATGTTCTGATACCGGATCTCCACTTCCACCCATTGTACTAAGATAGATTGATGTTTCCTGAATTAGATCATGCTTTCAATAACCACTTATAGTTGTATATCACACAATACAAAACTAATATTTCAATGACATCTTATTTTGACTTTCAAATTCTTTTGTCTGAACAATCACCTTTAGGAAAGATATCTAAAACTTACCCTTGATGACCTGCTAAAGGTACTAGCAAGTTACTAAGTCATCATTCTCATACTGTAATGTAATTGTAAAAGTACACCTGGTGATCTGATTAGTTTTGACACCTGTGTCATTGCATTATGTGATGCACTCAAAGCCTTGTAAAATACGGATTTTGTACAATCTGAAAGCCTTCTTCAATAACATTATCAATTTATCTTGACCCTTATAGTGCTGGAACAGACTTCATCCTTATGCGTACAGGTAAGATCCAGGCCAACCGTCAGTAAATTGGTGGCTGGCCTGTAATCTAATCTGTTTGCTACTCTGAGTATCTTACCTCATCAAAATTAAGCAGGTATTTAAGATTTTGGAAAGCAGACGACACAAAAATCTATTTTTAGAAAATTACCGAGCATTCTAAGGGTTAAAGTCATTAGTCTAATGATTGGACTTGAGCTAAATGTATTTTCAACAATATTTTGGTTACAACACAATTGTCAGTCAGTGCCCTTTCCTGTTTATACCCTCTGACATTACCTCATTGGTGGACAAAAATCATTTAAAACCATTGAAGTAACGGAAAATATTTGCAAAAACTCTATAACTGATGAACATTGAAATGATTGTGACGAATGGAGTATATGGTCTAATAAACCTGTGTCACCTAGAACTAGACGGGTTAAAATCAAGAGATCCAGGCACAGTTCAGCTTCAAAGGTTTGTACATAAATCTCAGATAATCCTAAAATGATAAACAAAAGCTTAGTCTTGAGCATAATTTCTCTTATAATATCAAATACAAATCAACTTTTTAATTTACAAAAAGGTAGTGCAACATTCGGGATGTCAATTAATCAAAATAATTTGACGTGAAGATTGCCTTTGTATTTATTTCTGATTGAGCAATCTGTGGGAATATTGCCAGATTAAATAAATACTCAATATCTGATTACTTCAAATTATTTTGACTAAGATTTCAACTTGCAACTATCTTGGAAGGTCACAAAACTTTGTGAGACAGACCCCTGGACCTTCACAGATGTTCATAAGGGTAAACACCATGTTAACTCACAATGTTTGTTCTATCTGTGTAATTGATTTAGTTCTAATAGGCAGTGGATGGGATCCTTCTTCATTACTTATAGGCAGGGTATGAACCATGGCCAAAGTGTGGTGATAATGGATTTTGGCTTACTGATTTACTCACTGTTACTGCTTAATACTCTTTCCAACCAGCCAACTGCTTACTGATATGAATATGATTGGTCAGTGGTTGGAGATGAACAATTCATGCCCACGTTGACGTCATTAACCCTTTACCAAACAATTACAACATTTGACCAGTTTATTGCAGACAATTCTGGAAAACAGTGTGAGAAGGGAGAAATTGCTCTAAATGAGCAATTTTTCCATTCCCATAATGTGTTCAGCCCTATCAGGAGAATGATTTCAATTTCATCACATTTTAAGATGTTGTCTGCAAACTCTTTCAATTTGGGACTGTCAAAAATTTGGCATTTGGTAAAGGGTAAACAGAGTCAAAAGTACTTTGGGAAAGAAGTCTCCAACTCAAGCCATTAATTTTTGTATTCCAAGTCATACATACTAACCCCATGTAAATTCTCTCTTACAGCTTTGGAAAAGAATGAATACAAAACAAACGGTCATGAATGTTGAAGCTATATAAATGAATTTATTTTTAAAAATTGAACTATATACAAATATACACTTTGTTTAATAGAGAAACAATTTACATGTTATAGATATAAATATGGTTACAATAACGAACTGTATAACTTAAGATACTTCCATCAACATTTTTTTTTTTTAAACTCTTTAACAAAACGAAAGCAATTTTTGAACTTCACAACATCCCTACCCATAAAGCATAAAAAAAACGTTTTAGGAGAAAGGGACTCATTAGTTTTCAATCATTTTTTGCTGCCATGGCTGAATGTTGAAACCATATTGGCTTACTATTGTTCGTTTGTTTAAACTTACACTTATTTATTTTCCATCGATATCGGCCTTTACATCGGCCTACTATTGTTTGTTTATATGGGGTTTAACACTGTATCAACATTTTTCGGTTATTTTACAGCTTTTTTGGACTTAACTGGTACGTTGTACTTGGCAGGGCTCCTCCGTGTCTTGCCCAAAGACAGTCCCACACAAAAATTCAGTGTTGCTAGTCATTGTGGGCCTAATAACAGCAAATATAAACAATAATGATAAGGCCATAACACCTTCTCCTTTCCTTACATTTTGGCAACCTAAAAATCTGTAAGAATGTAATTTACAGGTCATTTCCTTCATATATCCTTTTTTAAAATCATCCATGTAGGTGGGAACTTCAGAGACCACTGTGGCACAAGAATAAATAATAATCTCACAACACCTAAACTTGCAAATAAACAGAAAACACAGCTTAAAAAACAGCCCATAAATTCATTGTACTTATAAAATAGCTATATAAAAAATGAGATTGGATGGCATCAGAGATATGTAATAGAGTAAATAGTGTAGAAATACATCTGTTTCCCTATAACAATGTTTGTTAAATTAACCCTTTCCCAAATAATCACCAAATTTTCGACTGTCCCAAATTGAAATAGTTTGCAGATGGCATTTCAAAATGTGATGAAATTGTAAAAAAATCTTCTGATAGGGCAGAAAACATTGTGGGGAAAGGAGAAATTGCTCGTTACGAGCAATTTCTTCTTTCCCACAATGTTTTCTAAAGTCGTCTGCAACAATGTCGTTAAATGCTGTTATTGTTTTGGAAAGGGTTAAGATAATGGGGAAGTTAAAAAGCAAGACCATGTTGGAAGGAATAGATAGGACGGCATTTAATAGATACAATTTCTATGATCATAACTGCCATTGTACTTTTATGATTGATTCAAATCTGTTGCAGTGTTTTTCAATTGGTTTTAAAGCCACTTTCAACAAGAGGTGTTAAAGTAAAAAAAAAAACATTTGCAAATACTTATATGGAGTTGTAAAACACTTTGTTTCACCTCATTTGAATTTAATAACTTTTCGACAAAAATTAGAAATTGTTTTAAACGATTTTTTTCTACTGTCACATTGTTAATGTCCTCGTTTACGTTTGAACCAGTTTGTATTGAGGGTTTACTTCAAGACCATAGTAAGGCTTTTACATCCATGAAGCACTTACCATAGTATCACACTGAACCCTTGGTACTTCAATGTGATGGGTCTAATCAAACAATAGTAGGATCATAGAAATGAGATTTATCATTCTAAATACAAAATCTTATAAACATATAAAATGAATAATACAAATATCACAGCTTTGCTTACATTCTAGTACATTATATATAAGCTTAATCAAAAATCTTTCTATGGGAAAAAAAACAACAAATCTCATGCTTAAAGTTATCCAACATTCATTAAATGCATTTACCTAAAAGATCAAATGTGTCTTCTGTTTGAATTACCTTTAGAAATTCTTTCATACTTTAATGATAAAAAGTAAAAATATCAATATCAGTCCCCATTTCCCCATGTACAAGGGTTTCACACACCTTGTTTGTTATGTGCGTTTTTCTAAGCTGACATCAAAAGACAAATTCACACATACATGTATATATCTGTTAGAATGTTTTCGTTGTACTGACATTTATACAATCCCAAAGTTGTGTCATGTAATTAAAACTTCACAATTAAGACTCTCAACATATCTCCATGTAATCAAGTTACATTTTGGTAAATATGACAAAATAAAAAATAATAATAACACATCCAGATTATGATTAGTTTTCATTCACTGTTCTAAATCAATAATTTTGATTTGAGAAAACATTTTCTTACTTTTGTGGTGTTGTATGCATAAATGCCTGCTATCTACTCTACAATTTCCTACTTCAATCCATAACTGCATGTTCAGATTGGTTTTCCTGAGATTCCACTTTAAAAGATTAACTCATACCTTTGAACATTTCTATTAGGCAAAATGGTAAAGAAAAATAACATGACATTTTTCAAATCTCGGTGAGCTCCAATATGCCATGAAAATGCTACCTATAAGTGATAATAGTAAACTTTTCCATATCTGAAGCACAGGATTTTATAGTTATTTTGGGGTTAGTTATTATGTAATTGTAATATAACAACATAGTATTGACTCCATGATAACTATAGACCCCTGTGTTCTGAAGAAGGCAAACTATAAACACATCATTAAATATCGATGGAAAATAGAAGCTTCAATTCCCATTGAAATCATTGAGACAAAAAGAGAGCTTACTCATAAAGCACAAGATCTTCTTTCGTGACAATGCTTTAAACCTTCACCAAACATTACATTTTCGACTGTCCCAAATTGAAAGAATTTGCAGACAACATTTCAAAATGTGATGTAATTGAAAAATAATTTTCATATAGGGCAGAAAACATTGTGGGAAGAGAAGAAATTGCTCGTAGGAGCAATGTGTCCTTTTCCCACAATGTTTTCTAGGGTAGTCTGCAAAAAACTGGTAAATGTCGTTATTGTTTGGTAACGGGTTAAAAGATACCTGCTGTGAAGGCATGTTTTGGTATCGTAATACATGTAATTTCGGGATCATTGAGCTTAAGCCTGAGATTCACTTGTTTCGTTGATTCTGACTTTGTGTGTTGATTTCCTCGGTGGTTTTCCTGCTACACTGGTTTGACTGGTGTCTGACAATCCTGTACTGTCCTGGGAGTTTCTCTTTCGCCTTCTTTTCCTACAATAAATTTGAAATATTCAAAACCAGACCTAATTTTTCTTTTATTTATGTTACTGGTATCTGGAGAGTATATCTAAATTGCTAAAAACTGTTTTGATAAAGATATGAAACATGAAGGAAATGAATGTATACATTCAATAAAGGGAGATAAGTTATACTTTAAGATGATCAAATTGATTTGTCTTTTTTTGTCTAACCTGTTTGCAACTCTGAGTAAATTTCTAAAACAAAATTAAGCAGATATTTAAGGTTCCGGAATGCAACCTTTTACATTGTAGAAGATAAAGAATATGAGAGACTTTCAACCTTTTTGATTATCACAGAAAGTACAAGCCAACACAAAGTTCATCTAGAACAGTTTCGAAACAAAACTGCAATAAATTTCAACAAAAGATGCCTGCAGTGCATTGAATAGCTATTGACTGAAGTAGACAAAGGGGCTGAAAGGGTAAACAATGTTGTACTTACGTTCTATTTGATTCAAGTAGATCATCCTCCGAGTCTTCATTTCCAGATATAAATTTCAGTTCCCCAGTTTTGGAGTGAACTGCCGTCACATTCTTGCTCTCTGTTTCCGAGTCCTCCGGAGTTGTCATCCCTGTTCTGTGCGTATCCATTAATGTGTCTGGAATTAATTTGAATGGTCTGGTTTACATATTGCATTAACAGTATACATTTATTCCAACAGCAATTGTTAAATGGTCACAAATATGATCCAGAGGTGAAGGCGATTGTCGTTTCTTTATAACAGTCATGCTCATGTAAAGGCTCTAATAACGTCATTGCATTGTTTCCGAATTGAAATCGGTACATTCAGCGTTGGTCAGAAAGTACTGAATAATGCCGAGTGATCTTTGCAGAAACACCCAATGTGCCGGCGGTCAACAATTCAAAACATTGATCAGTCAACAGTTTGTAGAGCAGTTAGATTTCCAAATCAAGACTGATTTCTGTTTTTCTCTCTCAATAAAACAGCAAAAAATAAGGAACTAACATTCATATAAGGCGTTAGGTAATAATATATCTTGTGGACGTCATCATAAGAGAGACCATGAACCTTACAGTCAATGAAACACAAAAAATTATTGCTTCCACAAAACTTTTCAGTGTTGTACAGGACTTTCTATAGTCTTGCACTGAACCCCCAAAACAAAAAATTAAAAACTTGTGAATCACAGTTCATACCTTCCTGAGCAATATAATTAGAGGGAAAGAAGCCCTGTTGGCCATCGGGCAGCTCTCCCATCCACCAGTTCTCTGTATCCTTGTACAAAACAATTATTACATCACCAGCAAATAGATTCAACTCATCTGATCTCTGGGCTTTATAGTCATACAGGGCAACAACCTAAAATAGAGAAAGAAAAAGTAGATAGGAGAGAATACCTTCGAACATACCCCTTAAAAGCATACTAGCGCTCAGAAAACTACAAAACTGGGTAAAATCAATCATAGATCATGATAGAATATGTTGAAACATAGCGAAAAGCCACAGGATCATGACAATATAACGCCTGAACTATTTATTATCTATTTTTCAAAGTGTTATTTTAACAAATTTGGTGCCCACCAATTTAACTTCATTGTTTACATTCGAGTAACAGTTAAGAGAGCAAGGAGCACTCGGATTAATGTATGGCGATCACCTGGTTAGAAAAATCAAGTGAAACACATTAAAATACTGTCATGTATCCAATATTTACAATGTGAACATTCAAAATGGAGAATTTCTTGGGTTTTATTTGTTCCCAACGTTTCTCGGCTGACCTAGTTTAGTCGCTAATTGTAAACAATGCTTATAGAATTCACTCTTTTAAAAGTAATATGTGAATGTGTTACAGTCTCAATTCCTCTGTAAAAGGAAATTTGAAGTCCTTTTAAGTTAATTTCCAATTATTCTAAAACTTTCAGAATTTAAGTGAAAATGAGCGCAAATATGGCTTTAAGTGTTTTCCTTAATTAACCTTAGATACTTTAAGTTGGCCTTAAGAACTCTGAGTTCAAGCTTGAGAAAAGATTTTGCGAACTTTCTAGATTATCTCTTTAACAGACACAAAGATTTGAAAGGTTTCATTAAAAACAAATGTACTCAACAATGAAGTTTAAAAAAGAATTAGAACAAATTGGATTTGCAGAATGAAAACTATTTGCAACTAGTCATCTTCAAAATAAAATGTTTCGTTTACTGATACAAACAGAATCATATGTAAAATGTTACATTGTATGGCCATTTATGAACTTCTGTCTATTGGTGATTGTTTGTTTGTTAGTTAAACATAACTTCACCAAACAATTAACATCATTACTATTTAGCTGTTCATTAACCCTGCTGTTATATCATTATTCAGCTGTTTATATCATATTCCAGACAGGATCTTTTTTTAATATCATGGTCCAGCTGTTAATAGATTTCATAAACTTCTCATTCTTTTTGAAAAATGAAAGGGCAGTATATGGATGTGTGAAGACTTTGTGTATTATAAGAGTCACCTTTTACCTAAATTTTTCATATAAGTAAGATAATCCTTTCTTTGCATTAACCAATTTGCAGACAATTAAACCACCTTCCCCATCCCCCCCAAAAAATCTAAATTACCAAACAAAGCTTTGAAAAGTGGCATTATTAACAGATGAAAAAACAAATTGACCCAAAGAAAATACTGTTATGTATTAAGCAATTTGTTATATAATGTTTAAAATGCTGCCCACAGAAATTGTGTTTTTCTCTTATTTGTATCATGTATAGGTGTAAAAGTTTACCTTTTCCATTTGTTTGATGGCTTTTCCTGGTGGAGGTTGGAAGTTGAACTGTGCTTTCCCGGACTGCGTCTGGAAAAATAGACAGATAATGTTTGGTGAATGCGTAGATATCTAGATAATAATGCTCTACTTTATCAACATATAAATCTAATCAGTAAAAGACCTGAACTTGCTATAACCCTTATAGTGCTGGAACCAACTTGAATGCTTATGCAAACAGGTTAGATCCAGGCCAGCTAAATTGGCAGCTCACCTGTTATTTTACAGGTTTGCTAATCTGGGTATCTTTCCTAAACAAAATTAAGCAGATATTAAAGGTTTTAGAAAGCAGACAACACAAAAATCTATTTCTAGAAAATTACCCATCATTGTAAGGGTTAAACTAGCATTAAACACTTGATAATTGATAACATTATATCATGGAAATGCTGTATCACATACTTTCTATCTATTGTCAGCTGTAACATTGACCATTCACAGAACCCTTCATGACGGATGGATATAAATATATAATGCAGTAGAGACCATGGAGTGAATCAAGTTGCATAATTCACCAGGGAATAGTAATATGTGGGATAGATATAGACACAAAAAGTTCTAGAGACTCCCCTGTCATCAGGTAAGGAGTGAATCAAGTTGCATAATTCACCAGGGAATAGTTACATTCTATGTGGGATAGATATAGACACAAAAAAGCACTAGAGACTCCCCTGTCATCAGGTAAGGAGTGAATCAAGGAACATAATTCACCAGGGAATAGTTACATAATATGTGGGATAGATATAGACACAAAAAAGCACTAGAGACTCCCCTATCATCAGGGAAGGAGTGAATCAAGTTGCATAATTCACCAGGGAATAGTTACATAATATGTGGGATAGATATAGACACAAAAAAGCACTAGAGACTCCCCTATCATCAGGGAAGGAGTGAATCAAGTTGCATAATTCACCAGGGAATAGTTACATAATATGTGGGATAGATATAGACACAAAAAAGCACTAGAGACTCCCCTGTCATCAGGGAAGGAGTGAATCAAGGAACATAATTCACCAGGGAATAGTTACATAATATGTGGGATAGATATAGACACAAAAAAGCACTAGAGACTTCCCTGTCATCAGGTAAGGAGTGAATCAAGGAACGTAATTCACCAGGGAATAGTTACATAATATGTGGGATAGATATAGACACAAAAAAGCACTAGAGACTTCCCTGTCATCAGGGAAGGAGTGAATCAAGTTGCATAATTCCCCAGGGAATAGTTACATTCTATGTGGGATAGATATAGACACAAAAAAGCACTAGAGACTCCCCTATCATCAGGGAAGGAGTGAATCAAGTTGCATAATTCACCAGGGAATAGTTACATTCTATGTGGGATAGATATAGTCACAAAAAAGCACTAGAGACTCCCCTGTCATCAGGTAAGGAGTGAATCAAGTTGCATAATTCCCCAGGGAATAGTTACATTATATGTGGGATAGATATAGTCACAAAAAAGCACTAGAGACTCCCCTGTCATCAGGTAAGGAGTGAATCAAGTTGCATAATTCCCCAGGGAATAGTTACATTCTATGTGGGATAGATATAGACACAAAAAAGCACAAGAGACTTCCCTGTCATCAGGGAAGGAGGGAACCAGTATAATTCACCAGGGAATATTTACACTCTATGTGGGATAGATATAGACACAAAAAAGCACTAGAGACTCCCCTGTCATCAGGTAAGGAGGGAACCAGTCTAATTCACAAGATGATAGTTACATTTTTCTATAGACTTTTTAGAACTTTTCTAGGTCAACATAAACAATAATTATCAGTTTATCACCCATACATAAATAAAGTAAAGTAGATAGATTATCTAGAAACTGCATTTAATGAGCCTTTTTTCTTTCCTTTTTATCAATTCTGAAATTAGGTCAAAATTTCAAAAAACAACTTTCATCTCCTGGGGACCGTTTTAATAAACATTTTATTAGGAAATTTTGAGTAAGTTCCAAACAATATTTCTTCTTATTCCAATATTGGGCTAATCAATATTGCAAAGTAACACATAATTGGAATTGTCTCCCTGAGACGCTTCAAATGAGGTATCACATTGCAAAATTGTACATTTGTTTTAGATCCTATCTTTGTTTATCAGTTTTGACTTGCCCAAATATTAGCTTTATTAAGACTAGAAGTATTAAAAGTGAGACTGCCATTGCTTCCTTGCCGAGGGTTCTGTGCAATACTATAGCAAGCCTCTCACATTTGTGAAGGGCATACTACAGTCTTGCATTGACCGTGTGATTTAAAGTTTTCTGTGAGTAGGTTAACTTTAGGTATAAAAAAGTTCCCTTACAGCTGTCATGTTAAGTTGAGGTGCTCGTCCAAATGTTGGGCTTAAACTTCTGCCTTGGCGACCAACTGAAAAATAAAAAAGTATCAATCTCATGATTTGCATATAAGCATTTTAGGAAGCAATGTTAAAAACCATGAACTATTTAACACAGATATGCATCCCCCTACAATGCTTGAAATTTTGGATACCCATGCTCAGTATAATGCATGTACTTACTTGAAATGATAAATATGGTGGCAGTTTTTTCCACTTCCAACTATTTAAATTGAAGGTTCATTCAATTGAGAGCTTAGTGCAAAACTATAGTGAAAGCTTCATGTTTGTGAAACAATTATAATAGTCTTGTATTGAACCCTCAACATCCTTTACTTTTATTTTTGCTCATTGACTTTTTCATGTTACAGCGCTTTCACAATTACTTGTTATGCAACAAATTCTGTTCTAGATCTACATGATACATGAAACAAAAATTGAATTGGAAAGCAATTTTTATTTGGAAACAAAACTATATCCCATAAGCACTTGACCAAAGTCACTTATATACAGGGGTCTGTGTAAATTACTTAAATCCTGGGAATCCTTACTTGTGCTGTAAACATCAACAAATCTCATCATTAAAGTGTATGGGACCTGGATCAAATGTGACGATTAGCAACCACCAAGGTAGAGGATAAATATACAAGGATATACCTCAAACAAACACATCACAAAGTTCTCTATATCTCAAAGTAAGTACAAGGCCTATATTTATTTAAGCTTTTCGTCCCAAAACATTCTTTGCTCAGAATTTATGATAAGTCACACCTTTTCATCAGTCCCAATAAAAAGTTACCTGTTTTTTCCACATCTGAACATATCAATAAGTTATTGTTAAGCATTTATCTCTCTATAATTGGACTACACAGAGGGAAATCATCTGGTTACATCTTTACATTGAATAACTTGTATGTTTTTGAATTTCCATTTAGCAAGGACTGATTAACTGTAACATCCTACGTCATTTAATGGGACATATTGGCCCAACAATGTGTGATTTTGATGATGAAATGCAGCTTTTGAACATATATTCGACAGAAATTATTTCAGACGTTTGGCAAATAATTCCAAAGGATACTTACCTTCCGAGAATGTAGGTCTCCATGTATCCGAAGCCTTCAAGTACATATTCTGAGAGGCGAATGACTGCTGCTGAGCTATAGCTGCCATTGATCTTGGTGCATGGGGACTCAACATAGACGGAGATCCAGTCTGTAACAGGAAGTATTATACTGTACTGGCTCTCTCATCAGAACTGAGTTTACCATAACCGCATCCATCATATAAAACAACATTTCTACTAGAGCGTTTTACTTTTTCCTTAACAAAGTACGGCATAAACAGAATATTTTCTTATTTTATTTTACAAAACTATTTATATCATTAAAGATCATTGATCAATTACCACAATAAATTGAAATCAAAGTGAATAAATTTGATCAACTTTAAATATGAGGCATATTAAAAAGACTCTTTCCTTTGTTAACAGTTGGGCCACGTCACAGGAAAAGGGGCACTCGGACATAGCAAACAGTGTAGCCCCAGACCAGCCGCCACGTCACTGACGTGGCGGCTGGTCTGGGGTTACACTATTTGCCATCTTAGAGGACATCAAATTCTACCTTTAAATAAATACAAATGATAACTGTCGTGACTAGATGCTGGAATAATAGCGCTAAGAAAGAGCCGAGTCAGCGGTTTTTATTCATGTCCGAGTGCCCCTTTTCGCGTGACGCGGCCCAGTTATAAATACTGGCTGCATTAAATTTTGTAAAAACAGGAGTCTAAATGAGATATTGCCTGTAACTGTGTAAAAACAGGAGTCTAAATGAGATATTGCCTGTAACTTTGTAAAAACAGGAGTCTAAATGAGATATTGCCTGTCACTTTGTAAAAACAGGAGTCTAAATGAGATATTGCCTGTAACTTTGTAAAAACAGGAGTCTAAATGAGATATTGCCTGTCACTTTGTAAAAACAGGAATCTAAATGAGATATTGCCTGTAACTTTGTTAAAACAAGAGAAGATAATTCAGATGGTTTATAAGATATAAAAAGTTTTTAGCAAATGATTGGTAACAAACTTTTAATGTGGTTGTATGCTACCAACTAAATGCAAGAGCTACTGAGTTTCTTTCTTATTTGAGTATTCTAATTCTAATTGTTTATATCATATTTTATGTGGAAAATAGGGTTTGGTCATATATAAAAACAAAATCATGCCATAATCATGAAGTATTGAAACTAACATTTTATTTTGAGAAAAAAACCAAAGCAGCAAAAGAGGTCCTGGTAACAAGCAATGTCTTCTTTAGCCGTAGTTATAGCCATTGCTTGGTAGGGTTGCATTAACCTTTAGAATGCTAGATCGTCTGCTTTCCAAACCCTTAAATATCTGCTTGTTTTAATGAAGAAAGATAGTCAGAGTAGCAAACATGTTAGATCACCGGCCAGACGCCAATTTACTTGGCGACTAGCCTTGATCTAACCTGTTTGAATAAGCATGAAGTTGGTTTCAACACTATAAGGGTTAAAATGTGCATATAATCAAAAACATATTCCAACATTTCCTTGAATGTAAAATGGGAACATTCAAGCAGAGTTTAAATCCACAACATCAACACATATCAAATAAAAGTGATAAGTAAGTTTGCCATAGTCTCCACTGTTCAGTACATGGAAAAGCCAATAAAAACTCACCATAGATCGTGGAGTATAGGAATCATACGCTCCTGGGCCCAGCATCACCATGGAGGAAGTGCCTGTGCGCGGAGAAGCTGGGGCCATGCCAGGGAGGTCAAGGGTCGGGGTCGAAATCATTTGTGCCTTAAAGTGAAAAGTATCAACATAAAATATAACAGTGATACACGAACAAAGTGCAAAAGTCTATTTCTGTAAACATTACTACATGTACATCATCAGGACAGTTTTTACTAAGGATTAACAGCTATAGTATTTATCTTCCCATCACCAAAATGGCCTTATTTTTCTACCTAGAGATTAATTTCCCCCGCAAGGAAACTACTTTATTGATGTTATGATTATCATAAAGTACAAATATTGCCTGACGCAATGATTTTATCCAAATACCTATTGAAAGGCATATCATTTATCCATGCATACATGCAGTACATTAACGTGCCTCTTTAAAGAATGCTGGGTAATTTTCTTAAAATAGATTTTTTTATCATCTGTTTTCAAAAAAAATTAAATATCCGCTTGATTTTGATGAGGAAAGAAACTCAGAGTAGCAATCATGTTAGATCACAGGCCAGCAGCCAATTTACTTAGAGTCTGGCCTATGATCTTACCTGTTTACACAAGCATGACGTCGGTTCCAGCAATATAAGGGTTTACTACCAGTAAAAGGGTTAAGGTGCTTGTTCACAGAAGAGAAAATTTGAAAGTCATAATAATATGTTGTTGAAACAATACAGCTTTTGTATTGTTGCTTGATATACAACCAAAAGTAGCAAATGAAAGTATAAGTACATGTACATTGTAATTCAGGAAACATCAATTTATGTAAATATATACAGTTTATATGTGGTAGATTTCAAAAGCAATGTCAGGCTTTTGGATTAAAATACATGTTTATTCACTGTATACACCCTTCTAAGAATCAAATATTATTATTATATTATATGGGTTTTACATCACATCAACATTATTTCAGTTATGCAGCGATGCCCGACACTTAATGATGGAGGAAGACCCCATACTCAACTGCCCATAAGGGATCGTCAAGGCGGGTAGAACCATCGGCATTCTGTAAGTCAGTCAGGAGACTGCCTCTCATGAAAATCCATATCCCTCTCAGGATTTAAACCCATGAGAGGAGCCATGTGATTTCAAGTTCTGTACTCTAACCACCAGGCCACGGAGGCCCCTCTAAGAATCAATATAATCCAATTTTGCTTCCAATGACTAATCTTTAGCGCATATTGTATAACAGTACCGCATATTGTATAACAGTACCGCATAATGTATAACAGTACCGCATATTGTATAACAGTACCGCATATTGTATAACAGTACCGCATATTGTATAACAGTACCGCATATTGTATAACAGTACCGCATAATGTATAACAGTACCGCATATTGTATAACAGTACCGCATGTTGTATAACAGTACCGCTGTTGTATAGTTTTAAAGAAATTTAAATGTTTATCAAAACGTCAGCAGGGTACGTAAGGATATGGGCAAATTTTGTTTTATTGAATTGAGTAAAATACATTAAGACAAATCCGAAATTTGATTATTCAGTCCCTTTTTGTAGGTTTATATTAGTTTTAGTTACTGGTTTTATTTTCACCTTGTGTAAATCACTTAAAACATAAAAAGATGGTAAAAGAATCTAACAATTCTATATACTGTGAGATATAAACCAGCACAATGACCACAATAGGAAAGGCACGTTGCAAAAAGCATGGGTATTGATTGATCATAGCGTACAATAAAAACTGTGAAGCATTTTGAAGGAATAAAGCCAGTGCACATCTTACGATGAAGATTTCTTTAACAAATATACTAAAGCATGGGAAGTAAGATATGTTAACCCTTATAGTGCTGGAAACGACTGTGCTTATGCAAACATGTTAGATCCAGGCCATCCGCCAAGCAAATTGGTGGCTGGCCTGTGATCTAACCTGTTTGCTATTCTGAGTATCTTTTTTCATCAAAATTAAGCACATATTTAAGGTTTTGGAAAGCAGACGTCACAAAATCTATTTTCAGAAAATTACCCAGCATTCTTAGGGTTAAGCAAGAGGAATGTTTCCTCACATAGATCTACTTCACAGGTGTCATCTTTTTGGAAATAGTGTAACATATGGAGAAATTGTTCACAATGCATGTATACATACTCATTGCAAGAAACGTAGTAAAGTAAGTTTTTATCTTTCTTATAAAATTTGCAATGTCATATCTTTTATAAACAATCTCACTGATGCCTTGAATGTTCAAAAACTTAATTTGTATCAACTGATTATTCTGCGAACGGATTTAATGCATTTGGAGCATGGTACCCAATAAATCTATGGAACTATAGAACTTAATAGGCTAATGATAATTACCTGTACAAATTTCCTGGGATAGAATGTCTTTCTCCGAACACAAACTTGATGGGTTCAAAAGGCATGACTTTGGTTTAATTGACTTAATAAGGGTTTATTGCAAATACTATAATATGTGTTTTACTTTTGTCAAGGACTTACAAAAGCCTTGGATGAGGACTTACAACTGCCTTCCAAGGAATAATCGATTTGACATGAGTACTGGTTGTGTATTCAATTTAAGAGTAAAATATTTTTATCCAATTAATGCAAATTATAATCATCCATGAAAAACAAAAAATTCATAGGATAAAGCTTGTTATGTTAAATTACAAAGGTAATCAATAGATATATATTGAACAAAGTTACAAGTCTCCTCATTGGTTGAATGGCTAGAAAATAAGAGATTTTCTAGCAATCCAACCAATGAGGAGACTTGTAACTTTGTTCAATATATATCTATTGGTTACCTTTGTAATATAACATACTTTAACAAACTTTGTGGCTCTAGACCAATGACAACCTTCCTTAGAGTTAATGAACTCACAATATTCAAAATATGGTAATCAAATGAAAAACTATGTTAAAGCCTTGTGTGCATGAAATAACTAAATAAAAATCAAATAGTGTGAACTTGTGAAGAATAAAGCTGTAATTGTAAATAAAACAAAAGATCTGTGCAGAGAGATGTTACTTGCCTTAATTTGGACTTGAAACAATTCTTAACGCCTTTTCAGCTAGCAGCATTTATGTATTTGGGACACTATGAGAATTTTCTATTTGATTTCTTTTATATCAATCCCACTTTCTTGAATCTGAGCATTTAACTTTACAATTCTTGTTGACGATCTCTTATGTCTCTGATAGATTGTAGACAAACTTCAATCAGTTTATTATCTTGTTCTTTCCTTTGCTGCCTGTCAGGGAAAGCTTATAAGTAATTGATTCATCCTATTTCCTCAACACAAGTAAAAATATTTCAGTAGGATAAGAAAGGAATAAGAGGTTTAAGCTGCAGTTGCGCAATATATGTCTATTCTATCTTGAGTTTATTCCTTAGAATGCTGGGTAATTTTCTAAAAATAGATTTATGTGTTGTCTGCTTTCCAAAACCTTAAATATTTGCCAAATTTTAATGAAGGAAGATACTCAGAGAAGCAAACAGATAAGATCACAGGCCAGCCGCCAATTTATTTGGGGGCTTGCCTATATCCAACCTATTTGCATAAGCATGAAGTCAGTTCCAGCACTATAAGGGTTAAAGCCATTGCATAGATAAACAGTCATAGATTGTCTTAGATTCATTGGTGATAAAAGAAACGGTGCTTAAACAGTTATAACAACATTAATTACACAAAGGTATAGCAAAGAAACACTTACCTGACCCCGAAAATTGCTCTTTAGTTTAAGAAACAAGAAATTAGCAAGTCCCTTATTCAACCTCATTTAAATCTGATGTGTTGTACATTTGAATTAAATAGCAATTTTATATACTAATAATATTCATTAACTCTTTACCACTTGCAGACAAAATCTTTTAACTTGCAGCAGAAGACTTTAGAAAAGCTTTGTAAACATGTGAAAAACCTTTCAATTCTGCTGTTGTGATATGTGAATAGATTGAAAAAGCATTGTTGCCAAAAGAGACATTGCTTGTGACAAGCAATTTCTCCTTTTCCACAAAGATTTTTAAAAGTTGTCTGCTGGAAGACACAAAAATGTGGCGTTAGGTGGTAATGTGTTAAGTACCAAAAAATCAAAGAATTCTTTAAAAAGAAATCCCATGTCGCTAAAAAACATTTTCCAATTCTCCATGAAATTACTTCTTATATTCAGATAAATGTTCAAAGATGGAAGTCAATCATAAAACAAATTGTCAAAACCTTTCACATGTTAAATCATCAATTTAACTAAAAATTCACAGGCAGATAGATAGTAAGAAGGAAAGACAGCCATGTGTTTGCCTCCTGTATTCAAATAATCTATGAATTTGTTCATAGCTAAGTATCTACACTCTTTAATGTGCCAAGATCCCAAATCCCAAAATATACACAAGAACTTTTAGTAGCAATGAATTAATCAAAGGTGAAATCCCTCTAGAAAAGAAATAGTTTAGACCTCAACATATACACCAGTCCATATTTTGAAGCAACACTCATTTATTTTAAGAACAAACATATCATCTGTCTATTGAACCCATATTCACATATCTTATAATAAGACCTTTCTGGCAGGAAATCTTGTTAAAAACCATTAAAAAAAATACAGATGTAAAAATGTTTTAAAGGTATCTATGCTTGATATGCCAACAAATCACTGTTACTTATGATAAATGTGCAAAAATACCTTGTCTGAAAGCATTGTGACACAATCTGTGTTCAGCTTCAATGGAAAAACTCCATTATGTATCAATGATGGTTGAAAAATCATATAACTCTACATAAGAAATGTTTGTCTAATTCACGAACAGTTATGTTGCTGTCTGCTAGAAAATACTGTAAACACAGAAGAACTCAAGGCGTGAGTCATGTGTATACTTACAGTGACATTATTTAGTGTTCTCATGACTTTGTCATAGCGTTGTGTGGAGTGGAGATTAAACTCTTCCTTTGTCATAACTCCTCGACTCAACAACTCATCTGCCAAACCCTGGGTTCTAAAACATTCAAATTAAACATCTATCTAATTCAAATCCTTGATAAAAAAAATCTGTGGACCTAAAGCTGCTTGTTCAAAGATGTGGGGAAATTTGAAGGTTAGATATCAATTTCTTTAAAACTGTACAACAGTTGTACTGTTGCATAATACACTGGAAAATAGCCATTGGAATCAAAATGTGTTTGCATATAAGTTTAAAGAGCCTTTACACAGTATCAATATGTATTTTTATCCAAAATTCTTGTAGTGGTTTTGAGATCTACCATATATGTATCTACCAGATATAGAGACACTTCCTGAACTAAATATGCTTTCAATAACTATTTTTAATGTATATCATACAGCAAAACAAATACTTTATTGTTTCAACAACATTTTACTTTTACTTTTAAATTTTCTATTCTGTGAACAAGCAACTTTAAATAGTTTGTTTTGCACAATATTGTGTCAAAAGGAGAAACTGCCTATCTGCGTAATTCATCTCTTCTACCAGAGGCAAGTCTTCAAATGGTATTCAGAAGTCAATTATTGTGCTGTTGAACACGTTCTATCAAAATGCAGAAAACCTTCAGAATAAAAACCTATGAAAAACTTTAAAGGAAAACACAAGTAATACACCAAATAAGTCATGTAAGTCAACCTGCCATTCAATCAGTTGTGTTGTTATAATAACCATGTCATTTAAAAAGTTGACTTATATACTTATAAATAGCATTATTCAATATGTATGAGAAAAAAGAAATAAAATATCATGTTTCATATTACAAATAAAATGTGCTAAGCCATCAGCAAAAAACTGACAACTGAATAAGTTTGATGTAATTTGATTAATCTGTAGTAATACGCAGCAATTTCTCCATGAACTCTCCCGATAAATAAACTCACCCAAACTTTTCTTCAGGTTCTTTTTCTGCAGGGGAGATAACTCTGGGTGAAAGTCCAGCATCATATTGAGCCGCTAAAATAAAGAAATCCACTTGTTGCTAAGTATAATGGCCTTTTGTTACATTGTGTCAAAAAAAGTCAGTTATATTGTGATGCAAAGAATATAATTGATTGAAGAAGTTTCAAACATTAATTGCCCATAAAGCTGTTTAAGCAAGCTAGAACCATCAGAAATCCAAATGTCAACCAGAAGATATTTTCTTATTAAAAAATTCATCAAAATAAAAACTCACTAGAGGACATGTTATATACTCTAACCAATCGAGTTATAAGAAAAACTATAAGAAACCTTTTGTTATACTTTACACTTTGAAACTATATCAACAAAAAGAAAAACTGATCAAGAATCAAATTTTCTTCCATTCAGCAACTGGAATAGTACGTGATTTAGAAAGAGAATTCCCACAACTGGTCTAATCCTATATAATAACATTATAACTCATTAACCTGTTTGTTTTCATTTTGTAAAAATGGTTCCTTATTCTTCAATAAAAGTTGCATTGGGTAATAAGTTAATGCATCTAATACAGAAGAAATTTTAAACCAGTTTTATTGAACAAGAAATTGCTCATTTAAGAAGAAGGGAATTAATTTAATTTCAATGTTTGAGAATATCAACGTTTATAGTGCTGGAACCGACTTCATATTTATGCAAACAGGTCAGACCACAGGCAAGCTGCCAAGAAAATTGGCAGCTAGTCTGTGATCAAACCTGTTTGCTACTCTGAGTATCTATCCTCATCAGAATTAAGCAGAAATTAAAGGTTTTCGAAAGCAGACAACACACAAATCCAAATCTAGAAAATTACCCAGTATTCTAAGTGTTAAAATAAGCTTGCTTACTTTGCGCGTCATAGCTGTAGACCAGAACTGGGTGGTTTTCCCCCAGAGAACAAAAAGCGACCATGTGATCTCTGGGATGGTAATGGACGTCAGTCACTGGATTCTGGTATTTCAGTTCAGAATACATCACAACCTGGTCGCCTGTAATATACAGTTATTTTATTATACCCTTGGTGTCTGAATGTATACAATGACAAGAAACTTTGTAAGTTTACATCTGTATCCAATATTCATATTTTCATCTCTCATATGGGTGCAGATCAAAATCTAACAGCTTCAGAGTTGTATGTAAGATTACTGAAAGTCTTACACTCATGTAGACTAACTATTGTCGAACAGTTAACCATTAACCCTTATAGTGCTGGAACTGACTTCATGCTTTTGCAAACAGGTTAGATCTAGGCCAGCCTCCAAGTAAACTGGTGGCTTTCCTGTGATCTGAACTGTTTGCTAATCTGATTATCTTCCTAATCAAAATTAAGTAGATATTTAAGGTTTTGGAAATCAGATGACACAGGAAGCTATTTTTTTTTTAAAAAATTACCCAGTATTGTAAGAGTTTAACGGTTTGGTTAAATATAAAGAAACAGTCACCCAATTACCCAATATCAAATCTTGAAATTTGTCTTATAAGTGAATATAAGCAGAAGAATGAGGCTAACAATGAAGCATGGTGCGATCTTAATATTGAGCTTTAACATAAGAAAAGAAGAAATCTCTTGATTTCAAAAGCAATTTCTCCTTTTGTCACAATGGATTCTTCAACTTTCTAATTAAGATGCATTAAAACAAGGATAAATTAATTATTGAGTTTGACCTGTATCAGTATTCCAAGCGTAGGCATAATTATCCTCGCTACCCGAGAACACGAACGATCCACAGGGGGTAAGGGTACTACGCAGTTGTTCGCGGAAGTTTAGTGCTCCTATGTATTTCTGCACCACTCTTTGTCTGGAATGAAATGGTAAATGCATTGATATGAGTTAACAAGAAAAAAGACTTGGCATTCTTTTACATTTATTATACCAATACCTTCCAAAAAATGCTTATTTTGAAAATAACAAAAATGTATTGCATTTCAAACAAAATATGAAATCAAGGTATCAATACATTTGTAATACCAATACTTTCTGAAAAAAATGTTTATTTTGAAAGATAAAATGCATTGCATTTCGAAGAAAATAAGAAATCAAAGTATCAATGGTATGCTGAGGACAGACATTTGGTATTGACCTTCAATTTCATTTCCTAAGATTTGAATGAATTATAGAATGTAGAAAGAAACTGAAGCTGAATAAATTGATGTTCACATTGTAGAAATTGGAGAAAATACATAAATGGACAATTCTTTTCATTTTCATGTATATGAATGAAGCTTTATATTTTAAATGCAGCAATTATTTTGGGAAATTGCAAAAGAAAATATAGTTTCAATAACCTGAATTGCATATCTATTTCACTGAAATCAGAAAAAAAAGATTATATTTGTATGTTCTTGTCATTCCTTTTGTCAATCAAAGCATTGAAAACATCTTTACTTACAACTATTGCTGTATTGAAAAAAATAGTTTCCAAATATGAGCAAAAATATTAATTTTGATTATGTTTACAAATAAATTAAAACCAACATTTCCAAGATCCTGAGGACAAAAGCAGTCAAATTTATAAACAAATTTCTAAGAAAACTTACATTCTTAGGTCAAACATTCTAACAATGTTATCCCTACAGTGTACAAGTAATCGTCGTTCTCTCGGATGTAACTGTATGTGGTTAATAATCGTTCCCTGAAAAGATTATAAATAAGGTTATAAGTATAGAAGGTATCACAAAACAAGACATCATATGTAGGACACTTCGAGGGTTCAATGCAAGACTATAGTAAGTGCTTCATAAACATGAAGCACTTACTATAGTATTGCACTGAACCCTCGACTTGCCCTTGGTCAAACAAAGTCAAGGGTTTCATGTGAAGGACTCATTTCAATATTGCATTGTGAACCATTCTTGTACCAATTAAAACTTTTTCAAAAAGCAGTGTGAATCAAAATAGAATTCATAACTCTCCAACTTGCATGGTAGATAATATAGTTGAAATAGGAGAAATTACAAATACATGCAATCTTTTTCAGACAATCATTACAAAAGTTGCTTATATCCCAACTATAACATACAGGGGTCTTTTGATAAAAGATGAAGCACACACTTAACCTATCAATCTTCATTTGTCACTTTGAAATTTACCCCAAAACACTATGTTAATTCATCTAATTTTTATGTTTTGTCTGAAGAAGCTTTTTTTTTAGACCATTCACAAAATTCCTTCTTAGAAAAATATGTCAATAAGGGAAAGTTTTTTATTAACATAAATGAAATGGTTTGCAACTGCAATGTGGAATTGTCTGTAAAAGGTTTTGGGCTGTTCAATAAAGGGTTTTAACTAATTGTCCGTCGTTGCCTTGTACATATCTTTTGCAGGCTTTGCAAGCTGAATGTTTACGACCCCACATGCTATTTCAGGCACTTTAACCCTTAGAATGCTGGGTATTTTTTTAAGAATAGACTTTGTGTCGTCTGCTTTCCAAAACATTAGATACCTGCTTGATCTTGAAGGGGAAAGTTACTCAGAGTAGCAAATAGTTTAGATCACAAGTCAGCGGCCAATTTACTTGGTGGCTGGCCTGGATTCAACCTGTTCGCATAGGCATGAAGTCGGTTCCAGCAATGTTAGGGCTGACTAACCCGACACATATAAGTTGCACTTACTTTCATTTCTACATCCTCTATTTTCTGGTAGATTGTCCAGTCTCTGGCTACACCTTAAAATCAAACAAAATTCTGAATGAGATAATTATAATATATTGTTTTAATGTAGACCCTTTAAACAAGATTCCCAATGGTAAGAATTTAGATTAGATTTCTTCAC
Organism: Cerastoderma edule; assembly: GCA_947846245.1. NCBI lineage: Eukaryota > Metazoa > Mollusca > Bivalvia > Cardiida > Cardiidae > Cerastoderma > Cerastoderma edule. The sequence continues at coordinate 22,889,916 of OX401405.1, read as the reverse complement.
CTCATTAACTGATTTGTAAATATAGATACAGAATAAATATTTGCTCCAAATAATTACTTTTGGGTCTCACTGTTTCCAAAATCCCATTACTCAAAATAAGTTACATATATCAAAGGATCAAGTCAAAACTAAGGTAAATCATTCAATTCTTTTGAAGGGCATTCAACAATCTTGCACTGAAGTCTTGACCTTAATTCTTTGTAAAGCATTAACTCTTTTTCAAATGACATCATCTTCTTAACATGAGTTTGAAATGGACAAGACCTCTTCAGCAGACAGTCACAATAAACTATTTCCCCCATATGGTAATATGTGACTAATCCAAATTCAAAGCAACAGCAGATGACAAAAAATCCACATTTTCTTTACTAAATTGCACAGAAGCAATTGTGATAAAAGCATAAATGGTTTATTTTTAATCAGCAGCAATGGAGTATGGTGTAAAGAGATTGCAATGTAAATGATTGAGATAAGTAATTAGCATTGTAAAGTTGAACCAAACCCAACCCCCCATCCAAACCTATGGCCACATACCGCGTCTTGAAGGCACTTCAGTGAAGAAGGAATTCCAACATATAATAACACCAATGCTGTCTGCTGAATACATCTTTTGGCCGTCTTCGGAGAAACAAATTGAGTTAACATAGCCCACATGGTCCTCAAGCTCTTGTCTTAACTGTGAAAATAAAATATGTCATCATTATCATACCATACAAGCTTAATAAATGGTTAGCCCCAGTGATTCTCTCCCAGTCAGAGTGGCATGCAACAAAAAACTTTAAACCAAATGACAAATTGCATGTAGAGGTTTCATTGTGCCAACAGTATTTCATTTATTTCACATCTTTCCTATATTTCACCAGTACTAGGCAGACCCCTGCAGTGTGTAGTGCCCTTAGGCACTCCCACAAAAAATCTGAGTACCACTGGTGAGATTGAACCCTGCACCCCCATGTCACAAGTCCTTCACTATTAAACTATTTAAACACTTTATCAAACAATCCTAAGCTATTAACCTATTAAAGTGTGTGGAAATAAGTGCTGGCATTAAAAGAACTAGACATTCTTATTTTGTTTCAATTAACTAGCAAGATAGGTTAAAACCATTTGCCATTTGCAGACTTCCAGATTAGATACAAGACATGTTTCCCTTACTGAAATCTTCTGACATTCTTCTTATTTCTTTGGTAAACCCATTATTGTGAGTACTGGTTAGAATCTTATGAAATTTAAATGAATATAGATCCAAAATATTATATTGAATTATTAGAAAAAAATTGAATGTAAAGGACACCAATTTGCCTTCTCCCGCACTCAGTGAAAATTAAAAACTCAAATGGGTACATGTCCAACGCAGTACATGGCCGAGTTGTAAAAAATGTAAACATGCAATATAAACCAAATACAATGGTAGGTAGATAACTGTGTATATTCCAATCACCCCTTATCTCAGGTATGGTATCATTCGATTGAAACATAAACATCGCACTAGAACACGATGGACTTCTACTCACCTCTGCTTTGGACCCATCGGCACCTACATCCCAGATCCGTATCACCTGATCATAACATCCGGTCACACAGACGTTATCTACCCGTGGGTGAAACTGTCCACAGTACACAAATGCTGGGTGAGGTAATAGTTTCTGTTGTTGCTCCCCAAACTCCTGTAGATCCCAAATTCTGCCAACAAACACAGAGGTGAACTTGTTATACATATGTTCCATAATATGTTTTAAAGACACAAACAGAGACATATTTCCTACACTTCCTTCTTCATTTGTCCCCTTAACCCACTACCAAACAATAACAATATTTGACCAGTTTGTTGAAGACGACTCTGGAAAACATTGTAAAAAAGGACAAATTGCTCTTAACAAGCAATTTCTCCTTTTCTAACAATGTTTACTTCTCTATCATAATATCATTTTTCAATTTCAACAGATTTGAAATGTCATCTGGAAAAACTTTCAATTTTGGACAGGCGGAAATATGGCATTTGGTAAAGGGTGAACCCATGTTATGGGTACTCATTAAAGGCGTCTTATCAAGTTGAATCTAATGACTACCTTTAAAAATTGGATTTAATATTTGATATCTTTGAGTGGTCAGGTCTTGGTATTTCCTCACCAGGACTGCATAATAATATCTCCAAGCTACTGACTGCTTTCCAAAATGAACATCATTGATCAGTAGTGAGAGAAGAATAAACAATGGAAAAAATATTGGCTAAGCTAGGGCTCACACTCAGGACCCTTGTATACCAAGTTTGACAAGCTTCTGATAGATGTTAATGTTTTTATGGGTTTTAAATCACATCAACATTATTTCAGTTATGTTGTGCTGCCTGACTTTAAATGATTGATGAAGATCCCATACTCAACTGCCCATACAGACTAGTCAAGCCAGGTAGAAACATTGGCAGTCTGTTAGTCAGTATGGAGACTGCCTCTCATGAACATCCAAATGCGGTCACCGGGATTTCAACGGACAGGGGTCATCTGATTCCAGTACTCTAACCACTAGACCATGAAAGCAACACTCCTGACAGGGCTTACAAGGCTCTCAGAAGATATGGTCAGCTGTTGCTGATATTTTGGTAACAATCTTCCCAAGCCATATACCTTACAGTTCCGTCTGAGGAGGCAGTCAATAAATGGGTGTCAATCTTGGACCAGGTAATATCATAAACAATCTTCCCAAGCCACATACCTTACAGCTAATATCATAAACAATCTTCCCAAGCCACATAGCTGACAGCTAATATCATAAACAATCTTCCCAAGCCACATACCTTACAGTTCCATCTGAGGAGGCAGACAATATTTGGGAATCCATCTTGGACCAGCTAATATCATAAACAATCCCAAAGTGACCAGAAAACTTCCCTCGCAATGCTCCAGATGGGATCTGACAAATAAAGAATGGAAGACTTTCACTTGTAGAACTTTCCAATTGAATAGATTGAATAGATTAATAAGGTTTCCATTCTTGTTCTGTCAAAATAGTTTTAAATCTTAATTTGCTGTTACAGGCTTTAACTATGTCTGTATTTCTAAAAAGAATATTACCAAGATATACATCAAAAGAATATGAAAAGTAGCTGACATGTTACATAGACTATATCAGACAATTGCTTGGATATCCTTACTTTATAATTGCTTTACTGCATATTATTAATATTTTACAACTTTATTTGTCATTATGGGAATTATCGAATGGGAGTCTTGAAGATGTTTACCTTCCAAATTGATCGTACATTTGTGAAATAATTATTGAAACTAACAATTCAGAAACAAAATAAAATATATTCATAAAATCATAAAATGTGATTTCAAATTGAAGGCTCATTTTGATATTTTCACATTTAGCATCATGTATGGTTTGATGCTTGAAAGATTTAGTGAAGATAATTTTGAGGAAGGGGGGCAAAGAGGTATCAAAGGGTAACGCCTGTCTCTCGAACCATTGGGATTTGGAGATTTCCTGATCCCTGATTGATTTATAACTTACCTCATAGACTAGAATTGGGTAGCCATCTTTACCGTGACAGGCACAAGCAAGGCTTCGACCATCATGGGAAAATCGGACAATATAGCAACCTTTTTTGGCAGATGGAAGGGCAAGAGATAAAGTGTTTGGCAATCGACACATTTGACCCGCGAGACGAGACCATGATGATAGGACTCTCTGTTTAACCTCTCTGAAAAATATATATAAAACTCAATTAATATACTTAATTAAGGTAAAGAACATTACTTTGAAGTACATGCAGAAGAAGGCATAAGAAACCACTTTCTACCAAATATATAAACAATGAAAACACATTGAAATAAAGACATGGAAGTCATGTTTAATAATTGTCATTGGATGTAGCTCTCAAATAAGATAAGTCGAAAAACTTTATATTAGGAAATGGTTCTATAATATGTTGTGATTGGTTCAAATTGAATATGCACCATGACAATTCTAGATAAAGAGCATGCCTCTAGGAAACACTATAAATGCTAATAAAATATAGCCCTAATACAAGTACATCTTGCAATTGCTTTTTAAGTTAGTTTTATTTACAGCATTACAGAAGGTATGAGACATTTTCTACAGTAAAATCAAGGTGTTTTATCATACATTTACGAAAAATAGAGAAATCTCATGAAGTGGTACCTTCAACTATATTATGTTACTCACTTTTTTCCCCAATTCACACTCTTCTTGAGTTCATCATAGGTGATTCTACCTCTTTCCTGAAGAACAGAAATAATAGTTTAATACAAGATAAAAATTATCAAAAAAGGAGAATAAAAAAAAAAAAATATATACGGTCCTTTAGATTAGTTTTGATCTGGATAGTGGAATGATATTGAAAGTTTTAACAGTTTGATTTACAAAACTTGATTGTAAATTATGTATAGAACTTTAGTTAACGTTTCTCAGCCTATGTTGGAATAGTTCAACTGACCCAAGTTTGATTAGACCAATTGCAGTCATGCTCATACATTCATGCATAAAAATGTTTGACAACTTCAATTATAAAAATCTTAAAACAATAACAGTCAATCTTGTTCAAAGAGATCATAGCAAAAGGAGACAGAATCATTGTATGTAAGACACTTAATGACCTGCCTCTTGTACAAAGATATTCTCATACTAAATAACCTTTTACACACTGTTAAAGAGTGGTTGCTTTAAACAAAATTGTCTGTATATTGTATATGATTCGGAAATTTAGCAATTTTTTTACTTGACCTACAAAAGAGAATGATCAAATCATTTCTTGAACTGAGGAATAAAAGTTACTAATAAACATCAATTTAATAATTCAATTAATATTTCTATTGCTTACCTAACAACTGCAGCTGACAAAGAAAGGAACTATTGTGACAAATGTTGGTGACAAGCAATTTCACCTCAAGTTACAATTAATTTTGCTTAAAATTCACAAATAAAATATTATTTTTCATACTTAACAGTTGTCATCTGCACTTTCTTTCAGATTGCATCAGTTACAAAATCCAATTAACCCTTTAGCAAACGACAAATTTTCCACTATCCCAAATTCAAAGAGCTTGAAGACAACATTTCGAAATGTGATAAAATTGGAAAATAATCTTCTGATAGAGCAGAAAACATTGAGGGAAAAGGAAAAATTGCTCATCACGAGTAATTTCTCTTTTCCCCACATTGCTTTCCAGAGTCGTCTGCAACAGAGTGATTAAATATCATTATTGTTTGGTAATGGGTTAAGGCTATGAGTATAAGTTTTCCCTTACCTCTTGAGTAGCAAACAGTGATCTCTCCGCTGGCTCCACTTCGTCTGGTGGTCGTATGCCTTTTAATGTTACATATAATGTGGACGGGTAAGTCTTCCTGCTGCCTTCTTTCCACCATTGATAAACCTAGAGTATACCATACATATGTCATTCAACTTGTTCAAAATAGGCTTAACTATTACAAAATATATATGTCATTAAACATTTAATTCATTCAAAATAAGCTTAACTATGATTAGATTTATGTCATTCAATAGTCAACTTATTCAAAATGAACTAACCATGATTCAAAATAAATTTGGAACAAGGTCTGTTCCACTTAACAATCATAAAAAGAAAATCAACTTTCTGGCTTCCATTCAAAAACTTTTGAAAATTAATTGAAATTATTTTGGATAATTAAGGCAGTTTCCTTTATTCTTTGTATTGTATTGCACACCTTTTACTGGAAGCTCTTCTGCTATTAGATTGTACACCATTTATGATACCTTCTTGCATAGCAGTGTTTGAAATCTAAGGTACTTCTTGTATTTCACACCATTCTAATTAAGCTTTTCTAATATTGTATTGTGGGCGACAGTGGGTAGTGATAGAGCATAGGCAAGGTGAAAATTGCTGTGGCTAACCCACAAGTCGGCGCAAGTACTGGTGTAGTATCCAGGAAGCAGACATCGAGAGCGAATCTAATAAGCTTCCATCACAACCAATGTAAAATAATTAAGTTTAAACTTTGAACTTAATATTGCATTGTAAACCAATAATAGTTAATTTTGATTGAAGTGCATTTTTTATCATTTACATATACCATTTTTCAAAATTTGTTCTGTATCATTTGACATTCAAGTTATCATTCAGACATTTCTCAAAGCATACATGGGATTGTCTCATCAGCCCTCATAGTGCTGGAACCTACTTCATGCTTATGCAAACATGTTTGACCCAGGTTGGCGACTGGCCTGTAATCTTACCTGTTTGTTACTCTGAGTATCCTTTTGCAATAAAAATAAGCAGATGTTTCTAAGTTTTGGAAAGCAAATGACAGAAAAATCTATTTTTAAAAAAATTCCCAGCATTCTAAAGGTTAAGTGTAAACATAAACAGTTATATAAAACAATAATCAGCTTACCTCTTCCACCTCAGTTCTCCTCCGTAGACCAGATGGGATTTCAAACAACTGTAATCGGACTTTAGATCCAGTGTTCATCTTCTTATTGTTTCCAACAATCTATTAAATATTCATATGAAACATATCTGTAACAGTATATACACAGAAAATATATTTAATCTTATTGCTGCTTCAAACAATCACATGGCATGAAAACTATTATGAAGGACAGTGGTGATGGGGTAGAGCTTTGACTTTAGGGCAAGAGGGTCATGGGTTCCAATCTTGTAGGGGTAGAGCTTTGACTTTAGGGCAAGAGGGTCATGGGTTCCAATCTTGTAGGGGTAGAGCTTCGACTTTAGGGCAAGAGGGTCATGGGTTCCAATCTTGTAGGGGTAGAGCTTTGGCTTTAGGGCAAGAGGGTCATGGGTTCCAATCTTGTAGGGGTAGAGCTTTTACTTTAGGGCAAGAGGGTCATGGGTTCCTATCTTGTAGGGGTAGAGCTTTGACTTTAGGGCAAGAGGGTCATGGGTTCCAATCTTGTAGGGGTAGAGCTTTGACTTAAGGGCAAGAGGGTCATGGGTTCCAATCTTGTAGGGGTAGAGCTTCGACTTTAGGGCAAGAGAGTCATGGGTTCCAATCTTGTAGGGGTAGAGCTTTGACTTTAGGGCAAGAGGGTCATGGGTTCCAATCTTGTAGGGGTAGAGCTTCGACTTTAGGGCAAGAGGGTCATGGGTTCCAATCTTGTAGGGGTAGAGCTTTGACTTTAGGGCAAGAGGGTCAAGGGTTCCAATCTTGTAGGGGTAGAGCTTTGACTTTAGGGCAAGAGGGTCATGGGTTCCAATCTTGTAGGGGTAGAGCTTCGACATTAGGGCAAGAGGGTCATGGGTTCCAATCTTGTAGGGGTAGAGCTTTGACTTAAGGGCAAGAGGGTCATGGGTTCCAATCTTGTAGGGGTAGAGCTTCGACTTTAGGGCAAGAGAGTCATGGGTTCCAATCTTGTAGGGGTAGAGCTTTGACTTTAGGGCAAGAGGGTCATGGGTTCCAATCTTGTAGGGGTAGAGCTTCGACTTTAGGGCAAGAGGGTCATGGGTTCCAATCTTGTAGAAGAGGGATCCACCTTGTGATCTTTCATTAATCCACATTCTCTGCATACTGGCTATGTATCCATGAAGCAGAGTGATGGATCCAAGTTATAAGAACTTGTTTTGTAATTGATGTAAAACAAATAACTTTAAATTGAAATAAAATAAAAAAGTGTATGATAGCTAAAATATAGAAAATGAAAAAAAAAAAAAAGAATTTTATAAAACCATACATAGTTCCATACAAAACTTATTCTGTGGGACTAAATATCTTCTATCATGGACTTTAATGCTGTTTTTATCAATATTCTTTATGAATATTTTAATGAATGTTATCAATGAATTTAAATTGATAGTGCTATCAGAGTCATTAGTTTTGGGAGAACAACTTGGTACGGATGGTCGTCAGATTATCCATTCAAGAATCGGAACCCTTGTGTATTACATAGTACTGACCCCTGGATAAATACACACCCCTATGATCAGAGTAACAAACAGAATTGGTTCATGAGTTTCTCCTTTTTTTCCATTCTGGTTTTTTCTGCTAGGACAATATTCCATGCCATGTGTATAAGACTTCGACTGACAATTTCACTCACCTTCAGAAATGCCCAGGCCACCCTATGCCAACCTTTATTGTGTTGGTCATCTTGGGACGTCCGACTCATGCTCACAAAGTCAAGTAACTGAAAAATCACAACATTATTGGAAAGCCAGAATAAAGCCCAATTGGAAGAAAGCCCCTTCATTAAAAATGACAGAGTGGAATAAAGCCCCTCCACGATTTTACAAGGGTGGAATAAAGCCCCTTCAGAAGAAAGCCCCATCATTAAAAATAACAGAGAGGAATAAAGCCCCTCCACGATTTTACAAGTGTGAAATAAAGCCCCTTAAAATAAAGCCCCTTCATCAATGGATGAAGGGGATTAATTCACCACATGTAAAATCATAAAAGGATTTTATTTCACCCTTGTAAAATCATGGAGGGACTTTAATCCAACCTGCCATTTTTAATGAAGGGGCTTTCTTCCAAAGAGGCTTACTTCCGTACACCTATCTATGTCATTCAAGGTTAGATTACTTGTTGGTTACAAACTCTTATTGTAATTGCTTAACAATGACAACTGGTTGTATGTGAAATCAACATCAGATAACATCTAGAATGAAACATAATTTTATCTTAGTGAAACTAAAGGAAACTATTATAAAAAAAGGAGCATTTACACTCAAACAATTCCTTTCTGGTACAAAAACTAGTGGTGCCTTAAACCAGGTTTATAGGAGGGAAATGGTAGCAATGAAATTAGATCTGCCTTTTATAACAAGAATGTCCTTTAATGTTAAAATAACAACAATTGAAAATGTGACAATAGGAAACTCCTTTCGTAGATTTTCATGTGAGTCAATTTCTTATCAAGTTATTTGCTGACGATTACTTTGAATGTTTTTTTGGGTTTGGTCAATATAAACAAAACTGATAATATTTAAAATATGATACTGCCTTCGACATTGTTCCCTTTCCTGGACCGATACTTACCTCAAATATGATAATGACTTTAGGCTTGTCTTGTATGAAGTAGTTAAAATTCTCGTTAAATATCAGTAACTCCTCCCATACTGGTAACACAGACCTGTCAGACAAAATGATCAAAACATGATAGTGAATTATAAAACCCTCATTAACAGACCTGTCAGACAAAATAATCAAAACATGATAGTGAATTCTAAACCCTCATTAACAGACCTGTCAGACAAAATAATCAAAACATGATAGTGAATTCTAAACCCTCATTAACAGACCTGTCAGACAAAATAATCAAAACATGATAGTGAATTCCAATCACACATTATCAAACCTGTCATACACAAGATAATCGAAACACGACAGGAAAGTTTATTTTTAACACTCATCAACTAAGGCCTTTTCTTTACATTTTCTGAAGTTATCTGCTGTAACTAGAGAAGCATTGCCATGTAATATTTTATCCTTAGCTCTAAGTAAACAAAAGGCTTAACTTTGGGAGGTTCAAAACTACAAACTTCTAAAGCACTACACTTAACCCTTTCCCAAAAAACAATTTCTCGACTGTCCCGAATTGAAAGAGTTTGCAGACGGCATTTAAAAATGTGATGAAATTGTAAAATATTCTTCTGATAGAAAACATTGTGGGAAAAGGAAAAATTGCTCGTTACAAAATATCATCTGCAAACTCTTTCAATTTGGGACAGTCAAAAATGTGTTGTTTGGGAAAGGGTTAAGGAAGAAATTCTTTATAACCAGCAGTTTATCAATTATACAGAAGGCTACTACATAGTACTGAAGGAAATGTGTTAAAGGTACTTATCACATACTTGTTCTGCTTGAAGTCGAATGGTTTAGTCATTATGGGTAGAATATGTTTGACATTCTCATTCCTTGTTTCGTAGTAAGCAGTCACTGCTCTGTCTCTGTAAAGGAAATAAACATAACAGTTATTTTGGGGTAAAGGAATCATGTATAGGTTTAATCCCTTTCGTACTGTTATAATTATCAAACTGATCATCAAATCAATGTTATTGTCCATTCCATTTGATACCTCATTTTGCTGCATCAGCTGTGGAAAGAAAGCAATCTGACAAAACGAGAAATTGATTTAAATAAACTGATTTCTTTTCATCAATAGGTTCTACCTAAAGTCACAAAGATGATTTTTTTTTTTTTTTATTATCATTACACGATAACTGTTGTCTGCTTTTGCTTTCAATTTCGAAAATTTACAAATTCTAAAAAGGATAATTTCCAAAACAATAACGACATTTGACTACTTTGTTGCAGAAGACTCTTGAAAACATTGTGGGAAAACAATAAATTGCTCATGATGCTTTTACCTTTTCCCCCAATGTTTTCTGCCCTATCAGAAGATCATTTCCTAGTTTCATTACATTTTGAGATATTGTCGATTTGGGACAGTCAAAATTTTGGCGTTTGGTTAAGGGTTAAGCAACTTTTTCTTTTGTATCAATGTTAAAGAATAAGCATCTGCTTTAAAATAGTTGAATTCACAAGAAAATATTCAAAGGAAAAAGAGCCGCTTCTGAAGTAAACTGTATGAAATGAAAAAGAAATGAAAGCAGCCTTTATATCTCACTTAAACATGACCAGAATTCACCACAATATCACACTAACCATGTTTAAAATACTTATTCATATTACATACATTGTGAAACAAGCTTTCACAACTTAGAGTAATTACTTTTGATTCTGTTTCCTGGATACACAACCACTACTTGAGCAAAATGTTGATTAGTGATAGATCAAATTCAAACCCACAAACCTCATGTCCTGAGGTCTACACTCTACCTGTGGGCCACTGTCCTCCAAAAACTAAGTATAATCAGCAAATACACTTGCAAGTAGTATTTGGATAGATATTTCCCTGTATCTTCATACAGATTACCATGCCTTGTTTTGGTAGGTTGGTATATATATCCCTGCCTTTATAAACAGACGCGCATTTGCTGTTTATGTAGAAATTATCATGAATTTCCATACAGATTGGCATGTATTGTATAGGTAGATATTTCGTAAGTTTTTATACAGACATGCATACAATGTTTAGGTAGATGTTTCCATCTGCTTTCATACAGACTTACACATGTTGTTTGGGTAAATATTTTCCTGTATTTTCATCCAGAATATGCGTCCTAACCATGGGATGCATGATAAAGAAGTCGTTTTTCAGTTTGTCTGTTCTGTGTATCGTCACAGCCAGAATTCTCCCTTCATCTTCAGCATCCATACCAGAAGGTCCTTCATCTACTGCTTCTGCTTCCTCGGTACCTGTTAAAGAATCATAAAAGATATTGAGGGTTCAGTGCAATACTATAGTAAGTGATTCATGTTTGTGAAGCACTTACTATAGTCTTGCAATGAAACCCTTGATATACAGTCTTAACATTACTTTTAAATGTAACAGGTAAACATGAAACATAACCATTTACAATGCCTATAACCATTTCACCAGAAAGAAAAATCCGTACAAAATACATTTAGTGCTGTAAAAATTATGGGTCTGAAGATGGTTATCATAATGGAGCAAAATGAAATTGGCCCAAAATTAAAATATGCTCAAATAAACTCTCATTTGTAACAATATATTTAAAATGCTCCCTCCTTTGCTATACCATATATCGTGTGCGGTCTGCAGTGCTAACCTTTCACCAAAAACCAAAATGTCTACTGTCCCAAATAGAAAGAGTTTGCAGACGACATTTCAAAATGTTATGAAATTGAAAAACAATCTTCTGATAGGGCAGAAAACATTGTTGGAAAAGAAGAAATTGCTCGATAAGAGCAATTTCTCCCTTGCCCACAAAGTTTTCCAGAGTCGTTTGCAACAAACTGGTCAAATGTCGTTATTGTTTGGTAATTGGTTAAGTCAGGATTATCTCTTGTTACCTTTCTTCTTTTTCTTTCTGGGTTTTGCCTTGGGTGCCTCCCCCTCTTCTTCATCTGTCTCGCCTTCCTCAGCTCCCTGAATATTACAATAAAACAACAATGGGGTTATATCACATTAAACCAGACCTAGCTTGTCTTTGAGAAAACGGTCCAACTTGCTTCTGTGGAATAAAAGATCTTTTTTTCTAGGTAGGCCGATAACTCTAAAGTTTTGGGGTTTAGCAAGAAATTAGAGCAACCTATTCATTAAGATTGGTAAGAAGCGAAGACAGGCCCAAAATGGATTTTTTCATACCAACTGTGAGCTGTTAGTTAAGATTTCTTGGGACAATCATGCTTTATATCAATTTAAAAAAAAAAAAGTGGTAAAGATTTGATAAAATCTTTTCGAATCTCGTTGGTGAAAAGCTCAAAGTGTCCAGATTTTATCTTTCAACAGATATTATACTTAAGTTCTTTGCATAATCTGATCATATCAATATTACTACCAAAGTTTCACATTGCATCAATGGCAATTCAGTTATGCCAGGTTAATTTAATTGAACTGCCAAATATATCCATGGCCTCAATTTTCACCCTGTAGCCACCTAAACCTACAAAAAAATGATTCAACTTTTATGACATAAAATGAATATTCTTTGACACTTACCTGAAACAGATGAAAAGAAAACTTTGTTAAAATTAGAAAAATCGCATGATATGAGAAATCGCATGATATGAGTATATTTGCTTTAAGAATAATGCCAATGGCTGTATGTATGTATACATTAAAGTACTCACTTATCACAACTCAAATACATGGTCAGCTTTGCTTTTCAATAGATCATAAGAAAAATTAAAAGAGTAAAATGAGAGTCTTACCTCATCGGCATCTTTTTTCTTTGTCTTTTTCTTCTTCTTCCCTTTTGTTTCAGCTTGAGTGTCCTCGCCTTCAGTCGGGGACAAGGCCTCTTCCTCCGTCTCTCCATCAGCCTTCTTCTTCTTCTTCTTTCCTTTCTTTCTAGGCGTCTCCTCCCCTTCCGTAGGGGATAAAGGCTCATCTTCCGTTTCTGCGCCTGTCTTCTTCTTTTTTTTCTTCCCTTTCGAAGTTGATGCCTCGTCTTGTGAGAAAACTGATTCTTCCTCCGTCTCTGCACCCTTCTTCTTTTTCTTCTTCCCTTTTGATGTTGATGCCTCGTCTTGAGAGAAGACGGATTCTTCCTCCGTCTCTGCACCCTTTTTCTTTCCTTTCTTCTTTCCTTTTGGTGACAAAGGCTCTTCAGAGGGTGATAACACAGCTTCTTCATCCGTCTCTACTCCCTTCTTCTTTTTCTTTGTCTTCCCTTTGGGAGAAGGAAGGTCTTCTGCCGGGGAAAGGAGGGATTCATCCTCAGTTTCTGTAACTGTGAAACCAAGGGATTCATTCAATTTCGTTAAACGGATTTATTAGCTTGGCATAACCCATTACAAACAATAACGCCATTTTACCACTTTGTTGCAGATGACTCTGGAAAACACTGTGGGAAAAAGAGAATTGCTATTAACAATCAATTTCTGCTCTTCCCACAATGTTTTCTACTCTATCAGAAGATTACTTTCCAATTTCATCAGATATTGAAATGTCCTCTGCAAACAATTGAGTTTGAATAAGCCTTTCCCTCACAGACTGAAGCTGACAGCTCTAGAAACCTATTGTAACATAAGAATAAATTGTCCATGATGTGTATTTTTTTTCTTTTGTAAAAATAGTCTTAAACCATATCATTTATTTTTCTACATCTTTTATCTTGAAGATATTCACCAGCTGTTGCTTTCAAATTGGTCCAGTCACTAAAAACCTCTATTAAGGAAAAGGTTAAGAATGTCGCAAAACAGTTTGATTTTGTTCTAAGACTAGTTTTGGTATTTAACCCTTTACCAAATGCCAAATTTTCGACTGTCCCAAATTGAAAGAGATTGTAGACGACATTTCAAAATGAGATGGAATTGAAAAATAACATTCTGATAAGGCAGTAAACATTGTGGGAAAAGGAGAAATTGCTTGTTACGAGCAATTTCTCCTTTGCCCACAATGTTTTTCAGAGTCGTCTGCAACAAACTGGTTAAATGAGAAAATCTGGGAAATATGTAACAAGAGTTCACCTGTAACTTTCTTTTTCGTCTTTTTCTTTGGTGTCGTTTCATCCTCGGTTCTCTCTGACTCATGTCCCACTGCTGGTTTCTTTTTCTTCTTGGTTGGGGTGAGAACCGTCTCATCCATCAGGGCTGTTTCTGCCTCAACTGGCTTCTTGGATTTTTTCTTCTTCAGGGTACTTATTTCACTCTGATTTTCAGCATCTCTGTGAAACAGAAAACAAAAACACAATTTAAGTAGAAGGCATGATGAGAGCAAGACAAATTTACAAAGCCCCAGGGAATGGGTTAACCCTTTATCAAACGCCAAATTTTTAACTGTCCCAAACTGAAAGAGATTGCAGACAACATTTCAAAATGTGATGAAATTGAAATGTAATCTTCTGATAGAGCAGAAAACATTGTGGGAAAAGGAGAAATTGCTTGTTAAGATTAGTTTCTCCTTTTCCCACAAAGTTTTCATGAGTCATCTGCAACAAACTTATCAAATGGCATTATTGTTTGGTAATGGGTTGATCCATTATTGCATCATTAATACCTCACTTTGATGCATTTGCTGAGGAAATCTTTAGAAACCAGTAATGACTAAGAATCTATTAAACAACATGGACAATTTTTAAACAATTTATTCTTCATCCAAATGGTTTCTACCTTTTACCTTTGATAAAATGTTTTTAGTTCATGCTGTTTTCACTTTATTTTGCTTGAATTTGGACCAGTCTCAAAATTAAATATGGGGAGAATATTTTATCATAACATTTACTTTATTTTTTAAAATCATACTCCCTCAATAGAAAGTTTACTCCAACATCAAATGGTTTCAATATCAATCATCTTGGATGCAGCAAACCTTTTTTTTTTATTAATTGTGATTTTTTTTATATGCACAAATTCTTCTTTTACAAGAGATTTATCTAAGGGAAAGACGCAAAGCTCCCAATCATATTTCCATTAGTTTTTATTTCCCTAAATGGATTTTTTTTCTATTTTTTTTCAACTTGATGATTATAAAATCAAAGGATCCTTTTTACATCTGCAAACTAGATATCTGATAAAACAATGTCTGGAAAATACATGCATGAGAACATCAATACAGAACAGGGGCCCGTTTTACTAAACAACTTACGGAAAATGTTTGCGTAAGTCATAATTGATAAACATGGATAGTATCTTCAATGAAAGTACAATGTTGCAATGTGGCACTTCATTGGAAGCGTCTCGGAGAGACGATTCCAATGATGTGTCACTTTGCAATATTGCTTCGTCCAATATTGAAATAAGAGGAATTGTTGTTTTAGAATTACTCAAATCTTAAGCGTAAACTGTTTAGTAAACCGTAACCAGTTGTTTGTTTTATTGATAATCGGTTTAAGCATCTTGGAACTCTGCAATAGTGTTTCAATCACATAGCAGTGACCAGCTTAGAACAAAGGATACCCATGGTAAACTGTTTCCCATGGCTGAGTCAAGACAGGTAGAACAATTCAGATTTGGCATACTTTTAGTCAGAAAGGAGACCAGCTCACTTGAAAAAAGGTTTACCAGTATTTCTGAAAGAGGGGCCTTGTGATTCAATTATCAGTATACTGAGTACATGGTCACAGTGATGTGCCCTTACATAGTATATTTACCTGTGTATATATACCTCTATATTGCATTGTTTACTTACCTATGTAATCAATCAATAATCAATCATTAATGACCTACCTGGGAGACACAGATGGCTGTTCATCAGTAGGCTTCTTCTTCTTCTTTTTGGGTTTTGACACAGAGTTGTCCAGTTCATCTATTGTCATTGTTTTGTCCTTTGGTGACATCTGCGACATCTCGCTGTAAAATCATCGGTGTGCTCTCTTATTTATCATAATTTTTTGCAAGGGGTCTAACTCTGTGCCATTTATTTTTCAGTTACACTAGGTTTTTTTTAGGTTTTGCTTAGGGATTACTACTGCTAGGTTTAGTCTCTTAACCCTTTCCCAAACAATAACGACATTTGACGACTTTGATGAACACAACTGTAGAAAACGTTGTGGGAAAAGGAGAAATTGCTCGTAACAAGTAATTTTTCCTTTTCCCACAAGTTTTTCTGCTCTTTCTGAAGAATATTGCTCAATTTCAACACATTTTGAAATGTCGTCTGCAAACTCTTTCAATTTTGGACAGTCGAAAATTTGTTGTTTTGGAAAGGGTTAAGTTCATTGTCAAAGCACTATCCCACTATTTCAACTTCTGCCTCCCAGCCACTTGGCCTATTACATCCCATCTTAACCCATTACTTATTATCATGTTTTGTACATAGTCAAAAGTGGTCGAATTTAAGAGTTTTGCCATTTTCAAAGTATATCAAATTACAATAAGGCATCATCGCTCCCAAGGATCAGGATAATGGTGGCTTTGGACTTATTGTACTGAACAAAGAGCATAAAAAAGGTGCAGATATTTCACACAGATACTGAATGTGACCTCTTTTCACAAAAGAAAACCCAGATATGTTTACCATGTTCGGTCCAATTTGTAACCGTGCATGGTGAGACTGCTAGAAATCAAGGAGTGCTGCTTATAGTATGACAAAAACATTTTTTCAACAAATGCTTAACATTCACAGACTGCTTCCCTCACTGAAGCTCCACACTCGATTAAAAACTAACAATGATTGGTCAATAGAAGAATCAAATTCAACATACATATACATCATTCTTCCACTGACTGATGCCCTATATGAATAGATTTGCTCAGTGATTAGTGATACATGAATTACCAGGTAATGACCTAAATAAACAACACAAATAATTTGGGGCAAGTTGTTGAATGCAAGAAGGAATGAATTGTGATTCCAAGCGTTTAATAAATGCCGAGACAACCAAATTGTAATCTGGAGCAGGGCACTTACATTGCATCTTCAATCTTTTCACCACTCTTTGGTTTTTTCTTCTTTTTCATCTTTGGCTTTGTTTCATCCACAATGTCAAGCTCATTTTGTTGCTCTGAAATGGTAAAAAAAGGTCAAGGAATATTTTCAATTTTATCTCCCAGCTTTCATGTCGTTCTCCTCAATCTTATTTGTTAAGTAAGATAGACAATCAAAGGCAAGTTGCAAATGATATCCATAAAAGGCTGTTTAATTGATATCGAAACAATTAAAAGTGGGACAAAAGATATGTCAAAATGCTATCAAATGGTTTCTACAGAGTCAAACACTATTTGGACTTCAGTCTCTAACTTTGAACAGTGAGACAGAAAGTTTTTGACAGAAGCAAATATCTATTTGCCTTTTAAAAAAGTCCTTAATGAGCTTTACCATTCCATCAAAGAACTTGAAATATGTACTTGACTATTGCTTGTCTCCTTTATTCACAATTATTTCAAAAGGCAACAACAACAATTAATTGCTAAAATAACTTCTCATATCACAAGGTTGTCCTCTCAAATCTTTCACAATTGAATTTCCTGTTAAACTTTCAATTACATCAGAAAATGAAAAACCATTCCACAAGAATTTACCTCGCAACTTTTGTTTCTTTGAGTTACTCTTTTCATATTTTGTCTGATCTGGGTCAAAAATGTTTGCTTTGATTGTTTCGTCTTCATCCTTCTTCAATCCCTCTCCTTTGCGTAGTGATTCCAGCTGTACAACATAGGATAACAAGTTTTAAACATTTCCAATTCTAGTGTTTTACCATAAACTTCCCTGTCAACCCTTATAGTGCTGGAACCGACTTAAAGCTTATGCAAACAGGTAAGAGCCAGGCCAGCCGCCAAGTAAATTGGTGTCTGGCCTGTGATCTTACCTATTTGCTACTCTGAGTATCTTACCTCATGAAAATTAAGTAGATATTTAAAGTTTTGGAAAGCAGACAACACAAGTCTATTTTTAGAAAATTACCCAGCATTCTTTTGGTTAAAAACAGTACCAAGAGATTGATACATATCCAACTTGCAAGTTCAAAATCTGTTACCAATAGGGTTAGATCATCAGGAGCCACCACTGTTTTCACCAGTAAATGTGTTTAAATCCTTACCCAAACAATGACAACATTTGACCAGTTTGTTGCATACGACTCTGGAAAACATTGTGGGAAAAGAAGAAATTGCTCGTGATGAGCAATTTCTCCTATTCCAACAAGGTTTTCTGCCCGATCAGAAGGTTTCTTTTTAATTTCATCACATTTTGAAATGTCATCTGCAAACTCTTTCAATGTGGGACAGTCGAAAATTTGGCATTTGGTAAAGGGTTAACTGTATTTTGGGGCCTTGTGTACTTTTACTATCCTAACACTTAGAGGGGACATGGTTATATGCTTTCAAACAACTTGAATTATGTAATATAGTAATAATATATAAGACTATTTATTGGTTGTTTTATTGCCATTTTTAGGGTTGCGGATGCAGAGTGGACCCTTGGTTACTGAAGAGTAAACATTTATGTGGATTAATGCACAGATATCTGACTTCTTTTGCTGTGGGATCAGTGCATCCGACTATAATGTAATTACAAATATGTTGGTTGTGAATTAGAATCTCATTTTTTTCATTTCTTAATCAATGTAATTTTCATATATTTACCACAAAGATTTTTAGTATGATTTAATGCTGGGTTAAGACTTTTCTGCATTTATGCAGTTATAAACCAGAAAGCATCACAAATGATATAAATTAACACTAATATTAGTACATGTCAATTCTTTCAATTTCCTTTGATTTTATTTGAATCGAATTCTGAAAAAGGTCATCTTTTACAGTTTTCTGAAAATGGCTTAACCACCATGCTACAATCATAGTTTGAAAAGTAAAGTTTCCTTTTATACTTGGTTTTCAAAAGTTGTGACAATAGAAGAAATTATTCAAATACTTCAAAAGTTTCTGAGGATTTCTGCTACAAATACATCACATGAACACTTACAACATTGGTGTTGTTTTCCCCCTTTTTCTTCTTTTTCTTTTTCTCCGATTTGGCATCACTGAAAAAATAAAACAAATCAATTTCATAATACAAGATACATCATGTTAAATTCTCTTTTCCCAATACTTCGAGGTTTCCTATCCAATGTCATCATAAGGAATGAGCAAACCTCTGACTTTGCAGTTTAAAATAATTAAATTTAGAATAATTTGGACTAAACAAAAATGGTTTTTACCTGTTATCATAATGAAAAAAGATGTTTATACTTTATAGTGTCGTATGCTGTTTCTTTCGATTTTAACAAGTAAAAAATTCTCGTAAGGGGAAAAAGGTTTATGGTGTGTTGTTATTAAAATCAGAAAAAGATTATGTGTCAAATCTTTAAAAAAAAAAATTCTGTTCAAGAGTAATGCTTACTTCATAGACTGATCAACTGCTTCTTTCAGCAGCTTGTCAAATTTGGAGTTTGAAGTAAGTGTTTCCATGGTTAGGGCTGAAATGAAAAAAATGCATATATAGCTGTACATACTTAATTATAGCCAATGTAAATGAATAAATATTTTCAATGCATCTTAACAAAACAAATAGTCCAGACATGAAAAACATTTCATATGCTAACATCACTAAATTTTTATAACAGTAACCATTGAATTTTTCATATTAAATTCTTTCGAATATCAAATGCATAAAACACACATGAGCTGAATCCCTGTATAATTAGGACAAAGTTAATTAGCACATAACAAAATATGTAGAGCAAGTCTACCAATATGAGAATGTGAAATCTACACAGTTAAGACTCTGGACTGAATCTCTATATTTCAAAAAGTAAATATTTTTTTAGGAACTTTAACGAAGCTTAAATTCTCAACATTGTCAAAAATATTTGTTCTAAAAAAGCCATTATGGGTTGATATTGGCCTAACTAGGGCATATTGGACCAACCTGTACAGATCAAAGCAATATCAAATATTATAAATTTGTAAAACTTTATTTGGATGGCATCCTCCATTAATTCTGTGTGCATAGTAAAGCTTTCATTAAAAATGTAACGTTTGTTGAATGTTTATGCATATTAGGGACCTAATGCGTTGTTTAAGAGAACATGCTGGTATATATAAAGACAACACAACCGCTCAGTGAATGACAGTGTTTTTCACTGATCGGATGTGTTTGTATCTTTGAGAGGTTCATTTGCTCAGTTTGTTACATTGGTGGCAGCGGTGGAAGCCTTACTTCTATCGGAGTTGTCTTCCCCACGTGTTTCCCAAGGGCAAAGACTTGGGAAGAGTCTTCTAGGAAGTGGGAGTTATGTAACGTTCGTTGAATATTTATGCATATTAGGGACCTAATGCATTGTTTGAGAGAGCATGCTGGTATATATAAAGACAACACAACCACTCAGTGAACGACAGTGTTTTTCACTGATCAGATGTGTTTGTCTCTTTGAGAGGTTTCTTTGCTTGGTTCATTACAAAAATGTCTCTGCTCTTTTTTAAGTGAAACAGAAGACATTATAAATTGTTATCTTAGTAACAAAACCAGTATCAAGTAAAATATTAAAAATCAAGGATCCATATTTTAGCAAGTTACTGAATGCTAAAAAGAATGAATCTGTTCTATTTATCAAAATTTAACTACTTTTGTACTCTTCAATACATTTGACATTTCCTACTTACCTTTGATATATAGCAAGAAGTTGATAACATCTTCTCAAGATTCCATGAATTTTTCATAAGAATCCTATGTTGATTATTCTTGTTGACTGCTACTCTGTAAAAAATAAAACAAATGATGATTCTTAAAAAAAAATGAATACATATTGGCCATTTAGATAGAAAAAATATCCATAGTATTTCAGAAGTGAATTGAGAATTTTTGAGGCTGTCAACACGTTTCTCCCTTCACAGAAATGATGCTGGGAGCTGCAACTTATGTGAACTATGGATCACTTCATTGTACACTGCAGGCATTTTGTCCATCATTTGGGATGAGAGAACATGCAGGTATAAATGGACAACATATATGATAAGTGGATGACAGTGTGTTTCACTGATTGCATTTTATTGTGTCTTTTAAGAGGTTAATTTGCTTGGATCGTAACAAAAGGAAGAGCAAAGCATGGATCCAGGGAGAAGGACATTACAAGCAAACCAACTGGACTTATCATAACAACGCTTTTCCTTTTAAACATAATGTTTGCAGAGAGAAGAGAGTACACATATCATGATTTCAATCACAAAAACATTTGGCCAAATGTCTTACTTGACACAACAGGGATTGAATCTCAATCTCTCATTGAATTTGCTCATTAGTTCGATTAATGTTGTTGATTTGAAACAAGCATGCATTCAAGTGTCGACAACTGACGATAAAAAACATATTTAAACAGTTCAAATTTTGATAAAAACATGCGAATTGTTGGAAATGTGGGAATCCAATTTCAGGTCTGGTCATGTTGTGCTATTTAAATGAGAGATCAATCACGAAATATGAGGAACAAAGACGTTTTAACTTTAGCCAATTCGCTTTAAATGTTATGAGCTGTCAGCAAGGGTTTGCTTAGTTGAATTGATTAAGATCTATGTTATTAATTTTCCAAAAATCGTCAAATAAGAATTTAAAACTAACTTATTCCGCCATGTTTGTTTACATCGCACTGAGCAGAGAAAATTCTTTTTATTCTGATTGGTTAATAATATTGGGCTTTGGGTTTGGTCTAAATATAAAGTTATAAGAGACCGAACCCGTAATCCACTTGAAAAAGAGGGAGGTGGCTGTACACTATTAGCATTTGTTCAGTTATGTATTTTGCACAAGGGGTAATTTAAAATCAGTAGGTAGCTATTGGGAAAAAAAAGTAAGAAAAAAAGATAAACGGCTTGATGTGAGCAAAGATCTAATAAACGTCGAAATACACAGGAAGCTAAAGGCAGAACTTGCTAGTATGATAAATTGTACCTTAAACTGCGGTTACACATACGTCTACTACTGCTGATGCATCTGGTTTCATAGGGTTACAATATTCAGCAGGTTTACAGTTAGAACGTCCCCCTGTCAAAACGTCCCATTGTAAGAACGTCCCAGTATTTGTCAAAACGTCCCAATACTTTTGTCAAAACGTCCCCGACATTGAAAATATTTGTCAAAACGTCCCCGACATTGAAAATATTTGTCAAAACGTCCCCGACATTGAAAATATTTGTCAAAACGTCCCAGACTGTCATTTGTTTTCTTCTGCATGGAATGAGCACGTGCATTTCGAATAGTCCTTTTTATTTCTGCTACATGTTTTATTCTAGAAAACCTTTGCATTTGAGGCATTTTATTTTCGATATATTTCACTTTGTTGATGCATAATGCCATAGGCCATCACGTACACAAGTTGTTAACATCAATACCATAATTTGGGATTATATACATAACTATGTCTAAACGATCATAGCTACCAAGTTCAAACATTTTATTAGCATAACATTTACATGTCGTTGCTACATACATACATACATTTACATAAACATACACATACAATCTATACTTATTATTATAATTATTATTAATATCATTATTATTAGTATCATGATTATAATTAAGTAAGTTAAATTGATTCATAATCATACAATCATGGAGGCTTGTGTGACATCGCTATATTCTGAGTCACGTATGGTATTAGCTAAATAAATAAACTTTCCAAGTTTGCATAAAACATTCTTTTTTTGGCTGTTCATTTAAAGTTTAAATTTCTTAAGTTGGCCATGTATAGTAAAATTTGGGATTAAAGTTTTTCTGAGATCACGATATTTTGGACAAATCATTAAGAAGTGGAATTCATTTTCAATGGTATTTTGAGAGCACATTTTGCATAGCCTATTTTCTTTTGGTGTATTATTGAACCTTCCTGATTATATTTCTAAATGATGTGAAGAACATCTTAATCTCGACAGTGAAATTCTATGTTTGTTGTTATCAATACAGTTAAGATAAGTTTCAGGTTCAAAACAACATTTAAAAGATAAATAGCATTGAAGCTTTCCGGAACTCTCTATTTCCGAGAACCAATTTTGTATGTTACAGTCTTTTATACGATTAATTACTTGATCAATGTCTATTTCTAAAACATCTAAATTGATAAAATAGCTTAAACCGAGACTATCTAAAATATTTTCGATTTCATTATATAGGTAATTAATAGGGTTACCACGACTGTCTATCGTGTTAAAAACTTTATACATAAGAGAAGTTGGTGATTTACAAAGTCTAAATACTTAATGATTGAAATCTTACGTTAAACAATGAGTGGATATCTTCCAAATTCGCCATAAATGGATACTGTTGGTGTTTGCTTTCTGACAGAGTAGATTTGCTTCATGAACTTTAAGTGAATTTTTTCGACGTCATCAGCTTTATGACAACCCCATACATTAGCTCCATATATAAGGATGGGCTGTACAAGTGTGTCAAACAATTTAAGTTTTTCGGTGGTATTAAGTGATAATTGACTTAAACCAGAATTTAATGCAAAAAGAGCTCTAGAAGCTTGTTCAGATAAAAGGTTCTGTGTTATATGGAATTTGCCATTATATGACAATGTAACTCCGAGATAGTTAAAACTTGTAACATTAATAAGGTTAAGACCATCATACATTAATTTAGGATCTTGGCTAGGACGCCCAATTGACATACCATAACCACCGTCTTATCTGTATTTACTGTAATACCCCATCTGGTACAGTAAGACTTTAAATTGTTCAACAACACTTGTAATCCCTCTTTAGAATAAGAAAATAGAACTGCATCATCAGCAAAAAGTAATAGAAAAAGTTGAAGATTGTCTATAGTGATGTAATCATCGTTCTCTGATGAAGGATTTTCATACATATCATTAATAAACAAAATATATAAAAGAGGTGACATCGATTCTCCCTGCTTCAAGCAATTTGTGCTTAAAAAACTTTCACTTACAGTTCCATTAGACCTAACACTAGCTCTAACATCTTTGTACATTTATTTTAACAAATTAACCATATTCGTTGAAGTACCGTTACTCAATAATTTGAACCATAAACCGTTACGATAAACAGTGTCAAACGAAAATCGATAAATGCGCAATATAGCTTTTTCTTCTCATGATTTAAAACTCTTTGAATTATTGAGTTTTGACAGTAAGACGTTCTAACTGTAAACCATTCAGCAGGATACGCTTAAAAACAACCCTTAATAGCTCCGGTGATCATACCCTCACACACAGACATGTATACATTTTAAATAAACGATATTCCGAACAATGACTATATCATCATCCTTTAGAATACACTCACCAATTACCATACCCTCATCAATAACCAAACCCTCACCAATAACATACGCTCACCAATAACATACGCTCACCAATAACCAAACTCTCACTAATAACCATACCCTCACCAATAACCATACCCTCACCAATAACCGTACCCCCATCAATAACCATACCCTCACCAATAACTGTACCCTCACCAATAACCATATCCTCATCAATAACCATACTCTCACCAATACCAGTACTCTCATCAATAACCAAACCCTCACCAATAACATACGCTCACCAATAACATACGCTCACCAATAACCATACTCTCACATATAGCCATACCCTCACCAATAACCATATCCTCATCAATAACCATACCCTCACGCATGACCATACCCTCACCAATAACCGTACCCTCACCAATAACCATACTCTCACAAATACCCGTACCCTCACCAATAACCATACCCTCATCAATGACCATACCCTCACAAATAACCACACCCTCACCAATAACCATACCCTCACCAATAACCATACCCTCACCCATAACCGTACCCTTACCAATAACCATACCCTTATCAATAACCATACCCCCAACAATAACCATGCTTTCACCAATAACCATACCCTCATCAACAACCGTACACTCACCAATAACCGTACCCTTACAAATAACCATACCCTTACAAATAACCATACCCTCGCCGATAACCGTACCCTTACAAATAACCATACCCTTACAAATAACCATACCCTCACCAATAACCATACCCTCACCAACAACCATACCCTCACCAATAACCGTACCCTTACAGATAACCATACCCTCACCAATAACCATACCCTCAGCAATAACCATACCCTCATCAATAACCATACCCTCACCAATAACCGTACCCTCACCAATAACCATACCCTCATCAATAACCGTACCCTCACGCATGACCATACCCTCACCAATAACCGTACCCTCACCAATAACCATACTCTCACAAATACCCGTACCCTCACCAATAACCATACCCTCATCAATGATCATACCCTCACAAATAACCACACCCTCACCAATAACCGTACCATCACCAATAACCATACCCTCACCAATAACCGTACCCTTACCAATAACCATACCCTTATCAATAACCATACTCTCACCAATAACCATACCCCCAACAATAACCATGCTTTCACCAATACCCATACCCTCACCAACAACCGTACACTCACCAATAATCGTACCCTTACAAATAAGCATACCCTCACCAACAACCATACCCTTACAAATAACCATACCCTCACCAATAACCGTACCCTTACAAATAACCATACCCTTACAAATAACCATACCCTCACCAATAACCATACCCTCACCAACAACCATACCCTCACCAACAACAAAGGTCACCAATGCCCTGTCTAGTTTTGCTTTTCGAGTTAATATACTGCCAAATCCTTTTTGGGTTAGATTTGGCTTCATGAGCCAAGCCCTCTTCATACTTTTTTCTTGCTTGTCGTACTAGTGTTGTCACCTTGTTTCTTGTTCTATTGTAATGTTTCCTTACTTCGAGATTTTTTTTTTTTTTGAATAAATTTCCTCGCCAGTTTGCTTTTTTCTTTTATTAATTTTACCGTTTCTGTGTTAAGCGGGGTTTTGTTATTTCTATTTGATATTTTGGTTGTAGGCACAAATTCGTCTTCTATTTCTTTAATTATCTTATTGAAGCTCTACCATGTTTTATCTATATCTCTGTGTTGTAATTTTTGTTCCCAGTTGATACTTTCAAGTGTTCTCCTGATTTCTGTGCAGTTGGCGTTTCATTAGTTTTTTTCTTGTTCTGGTGTTTTTTATCTTAGGCATACTGCATATGTATTTGAATAGAAGGACGCAGTGGTCGCTCTTGCCTAAAGGACTTTGGTATTCGATTTCCTCAATTGATGTATCGTCTGCAGATATTATAAGATCGAGAATACTGGGCTCGTTTGTCCCTCTCCATCATGTGGGCTTATTTACCTGTTGGCAAAGGAAGTTATCCTGTAGGTTGTCTAGAAAACATTGTTCTTCGGTTTGGTCTCCTTTGACCATCAGTAAGTTCCAATCTATATTTGGGTAATTAAAACCCCCATTAAGAGTAGATGTGTTTGATTCATATTAGTTGCCTCACTTATTAGTTTTCTCAGCTGCTCATTCTTCTGGTTGGAATTATCTGATGGAGATCTATATATCAGGCATATCAGGCATATAAGTAGGCTCTCATTGTTGTTTGTACTAATCTTAATAAACAGGTTTTCCTTAAATTTTGTTTCCAGAGATATTTCTTCGGCTTTAATTTCGTTATTCACATACATGATTAGTCCCCTTCCCGTGTCTTTGTCTAGGTTAATATGAAACATGTCATTTGTCCAATCCATTTTGTATTCTGATGGTTGAATGATATTTGATGAGATTTTGACCTTTACTTCTGTAATCCCAATTATTTTTGGCTTGTTGTCTCTTATTCTGATTTGGAATTCATTAAATTTGATTCTAAACTGGTCTGCATTTGTATAGAAGCATGTTATGTCGTTTAAAATCTCTCTTTTCTCCTCCTTGCCAACTGTATTTGTGCTATGAACATCCGTATTGTTAAAAATTTTTACATGTTTTTTGTTTAATATTCTTCGGGATGTTCCTCTTTCCCAGTTTCCTTCCGTAATCTGGCTATTCTCATTGCCCATGGGGGGGGGCGTCCACGAACTTTGAAGAGGAATTCCCCCGAGCATTTTTCTTTTTGCCTTTCTTTGGCCTCCTCATATAAGTTCTTTTCATTCTCTCTTTCTAATGGTTTGTAGTCATTTGATAATTGTACATCTTTGAGGATTTCATTTTCCTTGGTTTTTAGTTTGTTAGCCTTTCTAAAGATTTTCCTTTTCTTTTCTCCCTCTGTTAGTTTTATAAGAAGTGGTCTCTCCTTTCTTTCCGGATCATATTTCCCTAGCCTTGTAGTCATTGTTATTTCATTGGGTTCTAGCTCTACTTCTATTTCGTTCATTACTTCTGTTATCTTCGTTTGGTTGTGTTTTTGTCTTATATCATGCTGTTTTGAGTCAAGTTGGTTTATGCCGTATATCACTATATTGTTGAGTCTCTGCTTCCTTTCGTTGATCTCGCTGACAAACTTCATTTACGGTTGCTCCCTTTTCGGTTTCGTCTGTGATTTTTATTGTGTTTAGTCCCGTTTCGCTTGCGCTAGTAGTTAGTCTTTTGTCTAGTTCTTCGTTTGCTATCTGTTTGGCTTCTGCCTTAGTACACTTGTCTGCCACCTTGCTTTCGATACTTGATAATCTTTCCTCAAGGCTTTTCATAATATCTTTACAGTTGGCTTCAATGTCTCTATCTACTACAATATTTTTGTCCACCCTTTCCCTACATTTGTCACAGAACCACATCAGATCACTATGGGCGAGGAGATTGTATTCGGCTTTACTATAACCTAGGCACCGTATACAGTAATGCTCTTTGCATCGGTCACACTCCATCAGTTTGTCATGGTCACTAGTGAAAAGCTTGTAGCAAGCTTCGCATTACCACGTTTCTAAGTCCTCATTGTCGGAAGGGGTGGGGTCTACCGGGAGATGTCCATATCTAATTGGGGATACCATTAGCGAATTATTTTTGGAGCTTCGTCTGGAGTTGTTCCTGAAGGCTGTGTTAGTCTTCGTTTTGTTTCTTCGTAGTCTATGGATTTTTTGGTCTCCGGCATCCATTACTCCTGATGCAGCGCTGTTTGCCCTTGACATTAGTGGAGTAAAGAAATACAAAATGTACAAGTTATGGCAAAAGAGTCTGACCTTATGTTCTCACATGAGATTTAACCATCGCATTATTAAGTTTATTATGATTATACATGATAGCATTGCAACATATAATAAACATGTTAGCACTAGATTCAAATCAAAATTTAGTCTGACAATTATAAAATAGGCAGGCAAATGCAATTTAGGCAAACTATCTCATAGTGTTTATCATAAGCAAAAACGATTTGTGTTTGAATTGTCGCCTGCTCAATATGACAAAATTTTGTCTGCCATATCTAGTGCTTGCTAGTATAAGAATTAATTTCCCATTAATAATCCATAGACAAATGTCTGGAGAATTGAATGTCCTTTGTTTTACTGTTAGGTCACATTACTGATCAGTCAAGTGTACGCTCTGCGTGAGTGCTGACTACCTTTACAACTCCACCGGTGATCGGTCCCTGTTCTCCATTAACAAACGTTGTATATGGAGGGTTCAATACAATACACGTGTGACGCTGCTTTAACCCTTTCCCAAACAAAATGTTTTGGACTGTCCCAAATTGAAAGAGTTTGCAGACAACAATTCAAAATGTGATGAAATTGAAAAAATATTCTTCACTTAGAGCAGAAAACCTTGTGGGGAAACGGAGAAATTGCTCGTTACGAGCAATTTTCTCCTTTTCCCACAATGTTTTGTAAAGTCGTCTGCAACAAAGTAGTCAAATGTCGTTATTGTTTGGGAAAGGGTTAAATATTCTGGTGCCCCGCACCAGGAACATAGTGGGGAAAGGAGTGCCTCTTTCTATTTACCACCGTGGAAACCATCTGCCGCGAAGCAATTGTTCACTGGCGAACCGTATACAATTTATATTGTTTTGAGCCATTCCTGGGAAAATACTTTTCTTTTGATGTAAATCGATCAAAGTTTCCCCTTTTAGCAAATTTACAAGTGAAAAAAGAACTCTTGGAGAGCTGTCTTCGGAGAATTCAACCGGAGGGGAACAACTTCTGGACAACATAATCGAAGATTTAATAAACATTATGTCTTTAATACAACTCAAATACATTTAACGAATTTCTTTTGTCGGATAAGCGTAATGTTTGTGTGAGTCACAATAAGTAAACTCATTTAGTTCAGTAGGTATACCCCCGGAGTAATGATCATGAAGTCTGTAGGCCCTTAAGCGCATTTGAAATATCTTGTCCGAGTTCCAAATGACAAACCATTGTCACTCAACATTATATTTCCTACTCTAGACTGTTTAAGATAGCACTGCCATATAGAAACAGTTTGGTATAAGAAAAAATACACAGGCTATGTTGGTGTTGTTTCTATCCAGGACTTATCAATATCAGCTGCTGATTTACTTAATCTAGATATCAGATGCATGGTCAAAGAATGATGACATGTCTGGTTCTCAGCGGCATAAACTTTTATTACTTAAAAGCTTTGATATAAGAGACTGGGTAGTATCCATTGACAAAACACGTTTTCAATTCTAGCGCCTCGTTTTAATATCCTCGTTTGATATATACTTAGATGCATAAATAAGGGAACCCTATAACTGTTTACTATTTACTAGATTGGATAGGGTGACTTTGTCTCTTCATAATTCGTAAAACCAAACTCAAGACACCGTGTATGGTGATGTAATGTGTATACATTACATGTATTGCCCATTCACAACGTGTTTCCCCGGATACGTAGAAAACAAAACAAAATTGAGTTTTATTTCACTGTAATATGCCACCACGGCAGTATCTCAGAGCTAGGAAATGGTAATGAATATGCATGTCGCAAGCTGGGGAGTCCCTAAACCATGTTGCAAGGTTTATTAGGAAGTCAAAAAGGGTTATTGCACGGCATGCATCTTTACACCACAATACTGGGGATGTTCAAATGAGGAGGGGGCGTGGGCGCCATAGAAAAACAACATTGCCGCAAGATCGTCTCATACGAGTTCTTGTTTAGTATAAATCTAAGAAACCGATTTCACAAGAAGAAATCTCTCGTCACAATCAATTTATTTTCTTCTCATACTTGGTACCGTTTTACTTAACAGTCAATGCTTGGAATTTGCGTAAGTTCATAACACGAATCTGTCTTTTTCAAATAGTGGGCTAGGTAATAATGCAAAGCAACACATCAGTGGAATCGTCTCTCCGATTGTACTAATGTAAGGTTCTATCCGTGCTTATATATCGGTATCGACTTTCGCAACTATTTTCCTTAAGGTATTCCACCCCTGATGGAAAAATCAGAAATGGCCAGAATAACAAAGTTAAAAATCTAGTAGAACCAATGCCGTTATGAAATGTTTTACATCATAATATTTTTTTAATGGATTGAAATTTTATTTTGTAACATTCGCTTATATAATTTTGATTTCAATGTAAAATTGATAATTAAGGGGAGATAATTACTATGAATTAAACACAGAATTATTGATATGCATTTTATAAATATAATTTCAACAACAAACGAAATCAGACTAATTAGAAAAATGGCTTGGTGAATGCCTCTTAAATAATAAATACTTTCATAATTACATTTCAATTTTTTCTTTGACTATAGCCAATACAAGTTTTCCATCAGGGATGGAAAATCATAAGTCGCTTATTCAAACGGTTTCTACTCAATACCTCGAAGAAGGTATCAATCAACGTAATCTGTGAATTCCTCTATGGGCGTTTAATTTGTACCAATAATGAATCCGGTATCGGGGAGTATATCTAAGGATAATGTTTGTTCATCAATTTGTAATTTAACCAAAATGTCACCTTGATACTACGTTTGTTTATGTGTATTTAGTAGTCATTTTGATTCATTGACATTTCAGAGTATTATGGAAACGGGATTTGAACCCAGTATAGTTGTCATTCTTTGTAAACAAATGCACCCTGTGTATATTAAAGAGAAAATATATAATAGGCTGATAAATATACTAACATAGAAACCAATCTGGTACACTGCAGGTTAAAACTAGAACTTGAATACAATGTATCAGACCACTTTCAAAAGTTCAAAGGTGCCTTTACACTAATACATGTTGCCAAATACCTATCAAAAACTCACAGAACTGACTGTAAAATTCTGATTGACGTTTGGTGCTGAGTCAGAAAGTTGTAACTTAACTAGCATTAAGTCATAATTTACACCATTATTCCATGGTTCCACCACTCCAAAACATAACAACCCACGTGTCATACAGTACAACAAATCGATCCTGGGATATCTAATTATATCAAACATTCTCAGAGGGGGTAAGTTTAACGCTCATGGTGGTAACCAGCGCTATGTCTTGTCTATCCCAATTGTTTATACCCATTGAGGGTCGACCGGGGTATATATAGGACTGTAGCACAGTGTTAAAGCCCATTCCGAACTTTAAACACGAAACTACTCACATTTAAGTAAATACTGTTCGACCGACTATCAGGATGGTTCTGAAGACTGATAAGCCCGTTAACTGTACCGTAGTGGGTGATGCGATGATTGGAAAGAGCACGCTTGTCCATTCGTTTATGGATCAGCAATTATCGCTGAGTACACCCTACGTGGCTACAGTCGTAGACACATACAAAGGTGAGTTCTGTTTATTTCTCTTTGTTATTAATTTATAATTGTGTCAAAGACTTATTAAAAAGCGACACTGGTCAACAATTACATGCTTCTTTCCTATTTGTTTTATTTTGAAAATATTGCTGACAAATATATGAATAACAGTTACTAAATATTGTTTTACGTTTTTTCTATGACATTAATGACATGAGTATCAATTAAGTAGCTAATGAGCTGTTTTGAATTCAGATATAGAGTGATAGATTCTTCAATCATTAAGTTTCTTGATTTTGTTTCCTTATTTTCATTTATGAAATCAGTATGTCCAAGACTTGTATTAGTTGTAAACAGAAAATCATTCTCCATAGATTCTCATGAAAGCTTTTCGTATTTTCCAGGTTGTCTCAGCGTGGCCGGACAGAAACACAGTTTGAATATCTTGGACAATGCCGGGCAGCACGATTACGAGAACACTCGCACCTGTTCCTACAAAGATAGCGAGGTGCTGGTACTCTGCTACTCCGTGGTGGACAGGGAATCCTTATCAAGCATCAAGGAATTCTGGGTACCGGAAGTCACCAATCGTACGAGTCGCCGGAAGCCAATCATTCTGGTTGCCACGCAAACCGACTTGCGAAAGAAGCACAACATCGGACATATTCCAACCGAGGAAGGCGAGGCTTTGGCGAAGGATATCGGCGCCGAGGCCTTTCTCGAATGTTCCGCGTACGACAAACAAGCCGTGAATCACGTGTTCGTCGAGATCACCACTTCCGGTATTAACTACCGGAAGAAGAAGCATAACATCGTCAGCCGTATATTCGGAAAATGAACTTTGACATCACCGAAACTCGCCCGAGTTTGGATTTCACTGTTATCGTCTGGTCAAGCGGAGAGGGAGAGACTGGTCAAAAACGTGGTATTCGATGGACATTACGGTCACATACCGTACGGGAGACATTTCGATTGATCAAAATGGAAGCATATCAGCAGACATTAAACGTGAAACATGAAAACTGATATTTTCTTATCGAAATTAACCTGAAACCATGGAAACAGATGATAAAAAATATTCATGACAAGCAATTTATTCTGTTGTCTCCACGGTTTCGAATATCGTCATTGGAAGTCCAGTATTCAAAGAATGGAAAGAAATACCGAGGGAGGAGGGCATATGAACGCACCCAGCATCATATGAAATGTTAATAAACTCCATACAGGGGGCACTCGCATGATAAAAACGTGTTGCATATCTATGTCTATGTATCTGTTGAGCATAATGTAAAATTACATGTATTTAAACCTTAGAATGCGGTGTAATTTTCTAAATATAGACTGCTGTGTCGTCTGACTTTCAAAACCTTAAATATCTCCTTAATTTTTATGAGGAAAAATACTCAGCGTAGCAAACAGGTTAGATCACAGCTCAGCTACCAATTTACTTGGCTGCTGGTCTGGATCTAACCTGTTTGCTTAAGCATGAGTCGGTTCCAGCACTATTACGGTATATAATGCATTAAATATATTCGAAGGATCAGTCTTTAAACCAGTTTTGTGATCAAGTTTGTTTAAAACATGATAAAACAAGAGTTTCAAAAAGTTTCGCTAATCGAAATTCTTATGAAACTTATAAAAAATCAGTCTAAAACGCTGTCTGCTTCAAATCTCCGATCGAAGTGGTTTAGAGGTTTAAAAGATGTTTTAAGTAAAACGAGACTTCTGTCAGTTTTCCTAAAACGATCATTTAATTCATCTTAAATAGCAATAGCTGCTTTCAACAAATTATTCTCTAATTATCATTAATGGAGGAAAAATATTGTTTCTGACCGAATAATTGGGTTAGACTGGTGACCATTTTGCAGGAACAAATGTTACGTATAAAGCACAGCTTTCGGATGTCATGCATACATCTCTTGTTGGTTTTAGAATAGTAAAATAGCATTGTGATTGTTTTCATAATGTATACTATTTGTTTCTTGGTTGCTATACCATGTATTGCAAAATGATATTGGTTAGCTATAACTTTAAGATTTTCTAAATTAAAATATATGTAAAATGATTTTTGGTCCGTTTGCTTTATCCACATTTTTGTAACAAATGGAACTTTAAGTAATCCAATGTATTCTACAGATTTTTTCAACTTTCTCTTAGCTTTTTCATAAAAATTCAAATTACAAATGTTCAGCAAAGGAATTTAGAAAAAAGAAAAGAAAATGCACGCAGAAAAGTTAGAAACACACATAATTATCAAGTACAATGTACACATTAAGTTCCTTCTAAATTATTTCAGAGTGGGATCAGAAAAAGCGACTATTTCATAGCGAATATGAAATAATGTGTTTCATTGTTGTTTTCAATTTTAGAATCACATGGGCCGGTGATGTCAATTTACTTCTTGGAATAGTTAGCTAGAATTGACGTCCTTTTTCTATATGCTGCAATTTCTGAGTAACTAGATCCGTACTACCTGTGTGCTGTGGTAACATACTGCTCTTCATCTTAATAACACTTCTTTGTCGGTAAATATTTGTAGGAAATTATCAGGTAACTGAGCATTAGTGGTGTTAAACCACATGGAAGAGTTTTCTTTATTGAATTGAAGAAAGAATTTTTATGGCGTGACATAGTGCTTAAAGCATCCAATTTCGAAAGCATATAGAATACAGAACGTTTACTTGTAAACGAAAACCTTTGGCCCGAAATATAAAGATTACAGATAAACATGTAACACTTATAAAGGAGATGTTCCCTACAGTTTTCTATTTGAGATTATCATGGCGATTCATTCGAGAACATGAAACGGTCTGTATTGGATCTCAATAGCTAGTCGTTGCGCCCTTGACGAAGCGCGTATTGCTGCCTCTCAATGGTTCATTGTTCGGGACCTTGGCAAATATGAGTCTATGCCATAATAAGCCATTGAAATGACTGGTCAGATTTGTATCAAATAACACGCAGAAGTCTGCGTTCTTCTTTCCTTCATTTCAGCTATCTACCAATCATTTCTAACCATATTACCTACATCAACCAAATTCAAGAAGAGCGAAAGGCTTATAATCGAAAAATGAATTGATGAAGTAATTAACCCAACTGATACTTCTTTCGGTTAGTTCGTCGTCAATAAACCTTAATCGAAATTTATACACATTCAACAGTATACATGAAACAGGCAAGTCGGTGTTTCCAAATAAGTCTTTTATAAAATGAAGAACCTATTGTAGTCTTATTCTACACCCTAGAAATATGCTCGATACAAAATTCAAAGCACCAACCGACGGATTATTTATGCTTTTTGAAAAATCTTCAATTCACGAGGGGACAAAAAATGACAAACATCAGCTTTATTTCTTTTACTCATGATAATTGGTACACACGACCATTCAAATGAGTAGTTATATAGAATTAAATGGATGATTCAATATTGTAAAAACTTCCTCATTTTTTCATGGACTTATTAAAGACTGGCGATGGAATGTGCCCATAGAAAGTTTCTCAACAGCGACTGACGGTTTTAACCCCGAGAATGCCTAACAAACAATGTAGGAACCTCCGGCGTGGTATTGTATTACAACGAACTGTCTATCTAGAGTCTTTGATCCTTTTATCTTTAATACTTTAATATGCGACTTTAACCGCACATACATCGGGCAACATTTGAAAATATTGTGTCAAATGAAGAATCTGATCTTGATGAGCAATAATTCCTTTTTTTCGAAATAATTTTGATGTTTCGCGAAGAAATTTTTAAATCAAAATCAACATTTTAAACACAAAGATAATTCCCTTAAATTTCGTTCGTTGTGAAGTATTTTAGACGTGAAAAGGGCTAAATGGGACAAAAACAAAAGAAACATTTATCGCCATTTAAGATAATGGCATTTAAAATGAAATAATCTTACACTTTTACCGGTTCGTATTTCAAAACAGACCTCAGCAAGGGGTATAGTCAAAAGCGAAGATAAGGCATTTTGCTGTGTCAGCTGAACAGGGGAACGATATTTATATTCAAAATGCGAAAAGTTCCGTCTTGGACAAATCTGGT
The DNA here is from genome assembly GCA_947846245.1 of Cerastoderma edule. Taxonomy (NCBI): domain Eukaryota; kingdom Metazoa; phylum Mollusca; class Bivalvia; order Cardiida; family Cardiidae; genus Cerastoderma; species Cerastoderma edule. Next base: position 22,854,332 of record OX401405.1, on the reverse strand, counting down.
TGGCTGATACAATCTGATCTCAGGCAACAGCTTCAGCTTAAATACATTGATTCATTACTGTAAAAAGGAAATGGAGAATGTTCATCATAGATAAGCGGGCGTTTTGTTGAAGATTCGAAAGCTCAACCAGGATGTATCAATTCCGTACAATATTTTGAAATCATTACGATATTACCCTTGCAATATCTCTGCATCATTTTGGACGCACATTCGCTATCGAATATTCAGACACTTCTGCGAAATTTATTAGCTGTTGTGAGTCCGAAATGCTGCGGAACAACTACACGGGTGTTATCGTAAGAAATGAAAGCGCTGATATCGCTGAAGGACTAAGGTGCGTTTAAAGTAGAATGATTGATGATACATTTGAAAATTTCTTTAGGCAACATCTCGAGGAAAACAGCTGCTTCTTTTGCCTCCATTACTATAATTATTATTTCTGTGAACAGAGACTGAACGATAGTCTACCTTTCGGACATCTGGCCATTTTACGATTTCCCATGAGGCAACAGTTATTATAATATAGAGCAAAACAAAGCGAGTAAATCCGGACTACATTCCTAGTTCCAAGAAGGTATTAGTCCGCACAGTGAAGGCGGATGCTTAATGAGTAATTGGGGTCAGACCGCTGTTTGTGTATGGGTAAATAATCGTCTCTCAAAAAGTGGTATGTAAATTCAATGGACTAAGATGCTGACGCACCCTTAGTCCAAAAACGACACTGACTCACGGACTGGTTTTTATGTGTTTGGTGCATGAAGTAGGTTGATCAAAATAGGAAAGAATAGGACACCTCTGCAAAATTGTTGGCGGCTGTGAGTCCGAAAAGCTGTGGAACAACTACACGGGAAATACATATAACCTAAGATGAACGGCATTGACTAACGGACTTGTTTATATGTGTTTGATGTATGACGTAGGTTAATAAGAAATAGGAACGAACTATAAATAAACAGAACACCGCGTAGTTACTAGTACTAATTTAGCTCCAAAAAACTGGAACACACCAGATTTGATTTCATTGTTTCAAATTGTGATTATATCGAGGGTTTGTTTGATACACCAAACTGATTCACTTGCTATAGTCTTACACCGGACTCTAGACATGTTATTTGAAACATGGTTACATCGTAACAATAAGCAGTTCAATCACTTTTGCAAGAATTTATATAGCTCACTACCTTTAATCCTGTTGTGGCAAACCATTTTAGAAACTATGGCAACAATAAAGGTATATTACTTGTGCCTTTTGTGACAATAGTTTCAATCAAATCTATGAAATGAATAAAAAAAAGCAATAGAGACATTATCTCACAATCTCATGTTCATGTAAACGGCGACTGACTAGTAAGGACAACGGACAATGTTGGTTATTTGCGTTTTATTGTATAGAAGGTGTTAACAAGTATTTATATGTTTTTATATAAGAATTTGAAGGGGACATTGTTGTAATGTTGAGTGAGGGGCAGATGGAGGGAGTGGTGAACCGTCCTTTTACCTGTGCCAATGAACACAGAGCTTGACATCACATGGCTCCTCTCCACATTGGTTCAAATCATGGAAACGGTAGATTTGGTCTGTCTTGACAGATAGTTGCAATACTAACTTACGGAATGACGGTAGTGCTACCTGGCTAGACAGACCAACATGGGCAGTAAAGAAAGGACCCACTTCCATAGAGTATGATCCATTCATTGCAATCTTGCCAACAGAGTGTTGACACGATGTAACATATTTTTACAGAGCTATACTTTAAAGCTAGATTCGTATTTTCTCTGACACCTCTGCAAGTTACTATGGCATTTATGCATTCAACGCTTATATATAGGCCTTCATATATCTATATAGGACGCTTCCAAACTTTTGTCACAGAATGCGGTGAAAGTTGTCGATACCCTTTCAAGGACGTGTATTCTCAACGGAAATCGGAGAGACGCTTTACAAGCCTAGCTTTCGTTCCAACCCATTTCCTCATTTTGTATAGATCACATATTGTTTACTTTTTATTTTTACTAATTAGATATGTTAATGATATGAGATAAAATCCCCCAGAACACAATGAAATGTATACAGAAACAGGTCATTAAAAGACGTATCTATAACGTTTGATATATCCCTTCTATATCCAATTTCAAAGATTTGATTTGTTTCCATTACTCCATAGCACAGCCCTTTGACGCATCTGCTTCAGTAGACTTGAGAAAGGCTTGTGACACAAGGATAACTTGTTCCTTATGCGCAATTCGTCCTTATGTCACAATATATTTCTAGCCATTTACGTTAACATTTCGTTGAGCCCTTTTTGCAGTCAGCTGAACACTGGCCTCAATTTGAACCAGTCAGAAAGTGCCATACACTAGACCACATTTCCTATTATCACAAACAGATTCAATGACGTTAGATTAGGTTGATCTCATTTGAAATAGAATCAGCAAACATATATTTGGTTTGATGGACGTGATATTGAAAATGAAAACCATTTCCGAGATTCCTTGCAAAGCGTATTTATTGAAGGAGAAATGGTACACATGGCGCTTTTTGTTTATTTCATTTGCGTTCGCGTATCGTATCTTCTTCAAACACTGTCTACTAGTTAGCAGCTGATCAGCAATAATATAAGCAATATAAGCATCATTGCCTGTTTTACGTTTTACAGACACATTAGGAAACATTGGCTGTATGCCTATTGCATTGCTGTTCATGGTGTTTTAGCATAGTTTTGCTTGGACAAATCTACACTTATCTAACTTGACAAAGGTTTTAAACTCATAATTCATAATTTGCTTTGCTCGTCGCTTTTAAGTTCATTCTCATTTATCAAAATTTTCACTGATCAATTTACGGGGAAATACCCATACCTATTTAACATTTAACAATTTGCTTAAGGCATAACCACATTACGCCAAATTATTGCGCCTTGCAGCAGACGGCTTTCAAAAAGCATTGTGTCAAAAGGAGGAATTGCTTATCATATGCAATTTCTCCTTTTGCCACAATGCTTTTTCAATTTATTTTCATACCATAACAGCAGAACTGGAAGGTTTTTCTTATGTTTACAAAGCTTTTCTATAGTCGTCTGCTTCAAGAAAAAACCCGAAAGTGGTAAAGGATAAATGTGTAACGATGAGCCCGTGCCCATGCCCTTGGATAATAATATCATATAAGCATATTATCCGTCGCTTTTCTTTGCTAATGGTAACTGAGCAAATTACAATGTGTCCCAAATCAATGAGCAATTTTTACTTCTAGCACACTGCCATTGTTAAAAATAAAGATACGCACATTTGTAATGAGTCAAAGGCTATCTACAGGCACGGTGTCCAATTACAATAGGTATACGTCACGAAACAGAAGACGGTTGTTTGTTGTAATTCGATCTTTGTGTTTTCATACAATAACCAATTAATAAGTCGTTTAATTACAGTTTAAATCGTATAGTTGAGGTCAAATGTGTCAAAGGAGAACACCTAAAATTAAAAGGATATCGCACTCTTTTAATCCGCAAACCCAAATATGCTTCTGCAGCAACATAGATGAAGTATCTTTACATATCTGTGATCAATTGTACACAAACAGATAGGAAGATATGCACACAGACAGGTAGAAAGACAGTCATGCTTACTAGCAGGCAGGCAGGCAGTATACATGCAGGCAGAAAAACAGTGAATCAGGTAAGGAGGCACATTAAAGTTTCAAGTTTTCGATTCGCAGCTGCACTTTTAGTCAGTACTAGGAAACACATTTAATCACTCCACTACACACAACAGTTTCATAAACATTCTGATGTAGATCTTTCTATTGATTATATAAATAGCAAGGCCTGAACACGTAGAAAGTTCGCTCTGTTAGGAAGCTCTCTAGCTTGTTTGATAATACAAGACCTGGCCACGTTGCTATACCACGCTGCTATAGGTCACTTTGTAAACATAAAGAAAATAACTACCGTGCATGGGCCTTTATTAATGACTGTCAATGCAAGAAGTGACTGATGACTAGCATTATCTATCAATTCATCAAATACTCCATAAGAATTAACCAACATGATCAAATTGAATAGCAGTCCGTAGTTTTGAGTGCAGACGTTTTGTATTAAATTCATAGTAATAGAAAACAGTGTCGTAAAAAGAGAGTCCAATCTGGTACAAAAGTATTTCCTTATGTCGTCTGCGTCAAGTGCATTGAAAACGCTATTTATGGAGCATTTCATGAACTAAACATGTTTCAATTGTGTATATGAAAGGAGTTATAGATATATTTGTATGCAGGCCTATTCATTAGTCAATTTGTAGAAGTTTTGTAATTTAGTATTGACTTTTGTGAACCGTCTCATGTCTGAGGTCGTCATATTTGGGACAATATAGGTGAACATGAAGTTCATCATCTATTTCATTACCATTGGGCCTACATCAGATACATGTACGTTCATTTACAAGACGGTCCATATATTCTCCAGTTTCTAAATGTAAAGGGAGAGTACCGAATGTAAATTGGGCTAAATATGATTGTTCTGCTTTTGGAATAGACGATAGAAGATTGGGTTATGTGAAGTAATCATTATACAATGTCTCACACGAGTATGGCATCAGTTTGTCTATTTTGCTATTTTGTTTCGCCAGTTTCAAGAAGCTTTCGGTAAAATTATTGCCTTGGTAGAGTTTATGTCAATAATAGTCTTTGAATAAAACTATTGTAGGCACTTTACATCGCCATAATCATCTTAATTTCAGAATCTTGACCACATTTTGTTTTTGGGTTTCGTATAATAGAGTTGCTTTAGGAATTCGACTTTCATTCATATTGACAAGTATTTTCAACAATCTACACATACAAGGTTATATAAGAATAGAGTCATTAACTGTCACAGGTCCCATATGGGTCCTCTTCGTCAGTGCCGTATCTACATTTTTTAGTGCTGGAACGGCTTTCCTGAATGCACCTGAAGTGACTTGCCAAAGACCACTCCCATGAAACCAGAGGTATCGGTGGCGCTCGAAACCGGGACCCCAGAGTTCTGAGTCCACCACTTTAACCACTGAGCCACGCAGGACCCAACGTTTCTGTCGTCTGTTGGTTAATCCCATATAACCTATGAAGGGCAGCAATGATGTATATTAGCGATCACATACAAGTATCTGCAACATCTACTATAATTGGTAAATCCTTCGTTACAACGGTAGACGCACATGTATGCTGAGCACAAGAAAAGTTTTGCACATTCAAATCAAAGGCCTGTTCGAAATTGAATAGATACCAATACATAAATCTGCTTCTTAAGTCACTCCCCTCTCCTCCTATCAGTTATTAACCACAGTAGCACGACGGCTAAATGCAAGACAATAGCTAGTTTAAACTTATTTATTCTACAAGTCATTACCACTTAGATTAGTCAATATTGATTCTGCTCCCTGGATACATAATCAGTAATCGTGCTGAATGTGGATTATTGACAGTTCGCGGGATTCGAACGTACCTCGTATCCAGAAACCGACGCTCTACCAGTGGACCACTGTCCTCCACAAACATGTAGCACTTACTATAGTCTTGGATTGAACCATCGAGCATTTATCTACATCAGAAATGTTGTCGTTGGGAAAGTAATGAATTCAACGAATGCAAGCTGAGCGAAATAAGCCATCAGATACAGAGCGTTACCCTGGCAGTGTGTCCGGGTCATGTCCGTGAGCATATCTGGCACCAAACTCCGCGCAGGAATACTTCCCCTTGTTACACTACAGTACAGTAGCTTCTAACCAAAATCATGTAACGGGAGATCACTGCGAAGGTGAATGATCCCGCACTAGTTAGGCGAATATACGCACGGGCCGGACGACAGGCTACGCCCTGGATCAGTCTGTATTCGCCTACATGCTGATCTGGGAATAGGCTCTATGTAGGACAAACTGAATAGTTCGGTCCAGTTTTGTTTAATTTTGGTATTAATTTCAGTATTCTTTTGACGCTCTGTCTTGCTAAAATGAAGCATGTTTCATGAAGAAGTTATTGTTTGGAACGACTTAATTGCAAGTAAATGATTAGCAATTTCTCACTTTATTACCGACGTTTCTATTTGGTTTCAAATGGGTATCTGTACTAATCTTTAAATTGATTCACATTGGATAATCTGCAAATTTTTTAATGTTTCAGCTCGAGTCTTGCGAACCGGAACGAGAAAGAAAGAATTCGAGATAATAGATCACAGCTCACGAAGACTAAAGTCTCAAGAACCAGGTAACAAGGAAGCATGTCTAGTTTTACCATCTAATGAAGCCATTAGGACCCGTTTGATGATCTATATAAGATATATAATAATTATATATAAAGATGTTTGGCATGCGACACACATGATGATTACATGGTGTTATTTTTATTCCATGTTGTACATTTCATTTCATTTTCTTTCATTAATGAATGATACAATCGTAATTTTCGGATAAAGATTGACAAGAATAATATCCGATATATCGAATGAAACCTTACTTCCGGGAAAATTCGTCCACATCTGTCAAACTTTCTGAATGTTATAAAGCTTTAAAAGCTCATCATAAATATTCTACAGAATGTCTATGAAGGTAAGACGAATGCTGACTTCAACCTCTACCTCTATTTTCTTGATTCAACATATCGTATTTGTCGTGAAGTATCGGAATCTCCGTCTCATTTGAGTTGATTGGGCTTAATTGATTCTCACTCTCAGTATCAGTGAAGCCACAGGTGCGAGTGAAACAGCTTATCATTACATTCCTTTTTATCTTCTTATTCAACTTTTGTACAGGAGTTACACTATGGTTTTTTTTGTACAGAATAGTATGTTTTTATCCTTGTGCAGCGTTGGAGAAGAGTTGTTTATAATATGCACATTACAATTACACTTTTACCTGTTCATGGCTCACCTGCATAACTTTCAAGCCCCTCTATGTGGGTTCAGATCCAGATGATGGCATTTGGATTTACATAAGAGGCAGCCTACAAGCTGACTTGATGAATGGTTCTATCTGGTATGTCCAGACATTTGCATAAGAGGCAGCCTACAAGCTGACTTGATGAATGGTTCGCCAAGAAGAGGAGGAAGAGGAGCTTGACGTTAGAGCAGTGTTCGAGAAAAGAGGTCAAGATAATCAACGAAAAGGGAGGTTTCAAGAGTCTGAGAGAAAAACAGACCCCTCCTTGAATAAGAGAATGGATGACCTCGAACAAAAAGTGGACAAACTAACAGAGACGATAGAAACCCTGGTACAATCCCTGCGCAGAAGGGCACGTTCCCCTTCAAGGAACCGCACATGTTTTAAATGTGTCCAGGAAGGGCATTGGAAGGCAGACTGTAAAGTGCCAAATACAAAGGCCAAGACAGAAAAGAAAGTGTCGTTCATCATTGACTCATCCTTCAAAAATGAAGACGAAAACGAGGATTTAAACGAGGATGGGTTGGATTATAAGGTCTACATTCAACCCCAACCATGCCTAATAATGATCTATCAGAGCATGCACAGGAAATCCAACAGAAGCAGAACAATGCAGAAAATCATGGTCCGGTCACACAGAGTCCTTCCACTAGGGAACGGACCGATGACCACATGATAAGAGAAGAGAATCCGCAATCTTCTGTTCCAGATAACCCAGATGAGAAAATCCAGTCTACAATAGAGAGTGAGACAGAGCCTATTGTACTACAGATGCGATCTGGCCCAACATATTCCATACCAATGCTTATCAACAGGCTAGAAGTAGAAGCAGTGGTTGATACAGCCAAAATAACGGTGAAGCTGTCATTAATCCAAACCGAACAGTTTTTGTGCATTTGTTGTTTTGGAAGCAGCAACTGGATTGATGAATATAAACAATTTAATCCAAGGGAAATATTGCAACTAACGAACTTCAGTCTTGATTGGGCAAACTCCGACTTTTCAAGCACCAAACTCTGTTAGTTGACCGTGTAAATTGGATTTTTCCCAATTAAAATACGCAATTAATGGTTCAATTGCCGACAACGCCAATGTAGTATTTCACTAAGAAATAATGGAGTTAGCTACTCACCATAAGGAACGGCTCCCAAAGCTCTGCTCCTCAGGTATATAAATAATCACCACTTAGACGACTTTGTGATATCTGGTCTACGTGGGGATCTGGAACTAACTGACTCGAAAAGGGTTCTCTTATCGAGTGCCAGGGTCTCAACCAATGAGACGCCGTGGCTATTTATATACCTGAGGAGCAGAGCTTTGGGAGCCGTTCCTTATGGTAAGTAGCTAACTCCATTATTTCTTAGTGAAATACTACATTGGCGTTGTCGGCTATTTATAGAATCCACAACACTGGTATGTCCAGACGTTATGGGCAGTTGTTAGTCAAAATAATTTGACATAAAGATTGCTTTTTATTTTCTGATGGGGCAATCTAACGTCGAAATTTCAAACAATCCAAATAATGTCAGACTTTTTTTATTCTAATTTTCGGATTTAAAGCACAAATGGCCATTCATAGTCAATTGATATGACAAGCTATGTCAAATAAACTTATATATACCACCAAACAATGGCATCAATTACTGTTGAATAATTAAAAAAAACGCTTAATAGGTTTTTCCCATTCCAGTGCGCATGCACAGAACAAAATTATCGGAATCAAAATATCGTCAACTCACATTAATTTAACCGTTTTTACAAAGTTAATATACAGAATACACACATGTAAAGTGCATGGATTGATTAAAAAAGGATTAATTCACAACTGTGAGTAAAATAATTAGTTAATTTCTAATAACAATGGAAATATTGGTCTTCAAATGGGGTATGTTCAAATGGTGAGACAAAATTTTTGTCGCAAGTGGCCACCATTAAATAAATGGTTCGAAAGTTTGACATGACGAGAGACATTGAACAAAAAAAATTCTCAATATTTTCCGATCTCGTCAAATTAGTTTGACTAGGGCAGTTGTTAATGTGGCCTTCCTTCACGACAAAGCTCCTTGATCAATTGACTGAATGTCACTTTATACTCAATGTGTAAGTGTGAACTTACGTGATACGTTTTGTCAAAACTTGAGTCTGTGAGCATTTAGTTGTGAAAATCTGGTTTGTAATTGCAAAATATGTTGAAATGTAGTCTTGTTTTGGAGATTTAGCTGTCTTTTGTGGGCTACTTTTCCACACTCACATTTTCTTCATGTGGTAGAGTTATTCCATTTTGTTCACACTTGGACATAATGACCTTGTTGCTGGCATGCTTTATATACAATGTAACAGAAATGCACAACTTTAAAAAGCCACTATAGATAGGAAGTAAACCCTCTGTAGAAAGACTGTAAACTCTGCTAGGTCTCTTTCAAAGGTCTGAAACTTATCTGCTGTGTTCTCTTGGACAAGCAATCCCTTGCATTGGTATTTGTATAAATTAAACATGAATTGGAACAGAATTTCATATTTGAATGTTATTATATGGCTTTAAATCTGTATTTCAAAAATGGAATTTTATTTAAATATATAGATGAGCCCCACCAAATATACACAGAGAGAAAAGTCAAAAGTCCAACCAATATGGATTTTCCTTGATGCCATCTTTGCTGAAGTTTCTTCTAACATAATCTTTAAATTGTGTAAAAACATGTTAAGACATCTGGTGTTGAAATAAACATACTGTTGCATTGGTAGTTGTATCAATTAAACTTTTCTAATATAAGTTCTTTTTTGTCCATTCTTAACCTAAAAGTTTGCTGTAGACTTTTTAAAAAGATGTTTTTATACTTAATCTATAGTTATTCAATGGACTTCTAGAGTATATGGATATATGGGTAAGGTTTTGTTCTTGCTTTATATTCTCCTAGCATCCAATTTGATTTTAGCTTAAACTGGTTTCCTGACTGTTTCATTTTAACCCTTGGACATGAGCAAGAGTTCTGTTTGATTTACAGGGACCTGAATGCTAGTATTTATGATATTGAAGCTGGAGCATTTGCAATAGAGATAGCAATCTTTCTTTGTACTTTGGTTTAAGACATGCTTTCTCCTGACAGACACAGGGTTTGGAAATGTATGAACCATATCTGCTCATACATTCAGTCTTATTACATGCCTTAAACCTTACATTTGTCTTCATTATATTTGTAGTTAAACATCTTCTTGAATATATATTATTTGTTATTTAGATAATTTGGAAAGTATTTAACGTATGTGTATTTTACATGCAGAAATTGAATATCATCTAGTACACATACAGATGGTTAAATATACTTGCAGTGTCTTATTTCAGATAAGCCAACATAATTTTATCTTAATTGCTTGTATTAATGATTTCCACAAGGCATGAGACTACCGATATGTATTTAAGACTCATGAAGAGAAAAAGTCACCCTTCCAAGTTTTGTGTCATATGAATTTTTACTATAGAAAAATAGATTGCATATCTATATATAAAGGGGAGATACAAACGTTTGTATAATACAACTTTTAGTTAAAAAGTGCGTTGTTGTTTATGCATTATATATATTATAATGTATTTCTTTTGCTATTGGGTTATGGTTATGTATAAGCAAATTATGAGTTTGGTCATTTGTGAGAAATCCTTAAAAATTGGGACAAAAGATAAATCTTTTGGTTAATACAACTTATAGTTACAAGTGCTTTGTTGTTTATGCATTATATATATATATATATATTATAAATATTATAACATATGATATATTGTATTTCTTTTGCTATTGGTTTAGGGTTATATTGTATATATATATAAATGCAAATTATGAGTGGTCTCTACTTAGAATTGTGACAAAAGATAAGATATGTAAAAGGTCAGATAAATTAAGTATCTCATGAATGAACATTCTTATTATACTTTTTTAAATAGGAATTTTGAGGAATTACTTTGGCATAAAGATCTATATTATGTAAAATTAAGATGCTATCTTAAGCCTTACAAGGTTTGGGAAAAATGGGCTTATGTTATTAGCTGAGATTTCGTAAATTTAACTTATCTTCTACAGTATCAAATCTATAGAATTCAAACTTTAAGCTCATACATACATGTATATGAGAACTGTTGCATAGATCAAGTAATGTGACTCTGGATCTCATTTGAATAGAATAATGACCCCCTTTGGACGAAGACCATATTTTAAGGAAAGAAACAAGACAATTCTGGAGTGTTTGCTGTCAAGGTGTTTTGTTCCCATTTTAGTTATTTGCAGAATTTTTCCCTTACTTGCTTAAGGTGATGGAATTGATACAAATATTATCATCATTAGTTTTTTTTGACAGATACAATGGGAAAAGTCAAATTGAGATGCTTTGAGGGTAAACTTTTTTTATCTTTAGCATCTGACACAACAAAATGTTCTCCTGTTTACATCAGGTTTTTTCATTATCCTCAAGGCTTATTGTCAGTGGGTATTTTTATGAGAAAAAAACCCTCATTTTCCAGTTAATTGTTCATGTTAGATCTTGTACGATTGTTAAAGTGTGAATGTGTATTTTGTTCCAGAATATTTTATACTTATAAACTCTCAAAGTTTGCAACAGTACTTCTTTTAGCCAGTACATATCAAGGATTCATAAACATGAAGGAATTAAAAAAAGTTTTGCATTTGACCCTGACTTACCTAAAAATCTTGGGCCATCTATAATTCAGGGCTCAGACTGTTAATCACCAATGGAGCCATTTCTGACCAAAAAATAAATTGGCTCCATAAAATTGAAAGTGGCTTATGCCGTTGCCAAAAACTCATCATGAAAAATCCATATGTCTAGTTATTTAAACCACAATGTTTCAGAGGCATCAGCTAGGTAATCAGATCCATCAAAAATCAATAACAACTCCATCATCTGATCATTTGGGCGACAATGATTCAATGGTACAGCATCTGCTTCTTGTACCAAGGTTCCCAGGTTCGATCCCGATTAGTGGTGAGTTGAAAGTTGTTGGAACTAGCCCACAAATGGGCGCAAGTACTGATTTAAATAGTATCCAGGAACCAGTTGTGGAGAGTGAATTCAATAAGCTACCATCAATGTGAAATGAAATAATTTTAACTTATCACCTGGTTATTGTTTGTGACATATTTGTTAATTGCAAGCTGTATTTGTCGTATATCTAAAACTTTACTTTTCCTCAATGACAGAAGGAGACGCCTACAGATCACCAGTTACACCTGGCCGCTCTACAAGGAGATATAGATCAACTAAAGAAAGTGTTGGATACTGGTAAAGTCCATGTAGACTGCAAAGATAAGGTAAGAAATCAAGTGTTGGACACTGGTAAAGTTCATGTAGACTGCAAAGATAAGGTAAGAAATCAAGTGTTGGATACTGGTAAAGTCCATGTAGACTGCAAAGATAAGGTAAGAAATCAAGTGTTGGACACTGGTAAAGTCCATGTAGACTGCAAAGATAAGGTAAGAAATCAAGTGTTTTTCTCAACATCTAGTTAGCTTGACTTTTCAAACAATAAGAAGAGCTATACTACTCACCCTGGCCTCAGCTTTGGCGTCACTGTTAGTTTTTACATAAGTTTGTATCTCATGAACTACTGTATGGAATGGGTTGATACTTAAAACATGTGTTCAGGGTCATAATCTAAGGTCCCTAACCAAGTTTTATATGTCTAGTTTTTAATTTAAGCAAATTATGCAGCCTTTTGTACTCAGAAAATCTTGGTCAATACTTTGCGTTCAAGTTTGTATCTCATGAATTTATATATGGAATGTGTTGATACTTCACACAAGTGTTCAGTGTCATTATGGCTCAATTATTCTCTATGAAGAAACATGGTATGTCATTACCATCTGCAAACAACATCTTTTTACATGAAGCAGAGGACTCTAGAAAAGCTTTGTAAACATGCGAAAAACCTTTCAGTTCTGCTGTTGTGATATGTGAATAGATTGTAAAAGCATTGAGGCAAAAGGAGAAATTGCTTGTGGCAAGCAATTTGTCCTTTTGCCACAATGCTTTTTGAAAGACGTCGGCTGCAAGACGCAAAAATGTGGCATAAGGTGGTAAATTGGTAATGTGTTAATTTTTTCCACTTCAGGAAGGTACAACTCCGTTGATCCTGGCTGCTGCTAATAACCACATAGACTGTGTTAGAGAACTACTGAAGAATGGTGCTGATGGTGGCGCAAGGCGACTGGTAAATGATTAACCTAATTAAGGTTAATTTTCTGTTGTCGGCATTTAATATTTCACCTAAACAAGTAATGTTGAACCACTATGCTTAATTCATAGAAAGTTTGATAGATGCTTGTTATTTCAGTTTGGAATATCCTTTAACTCTTTACCACCTGCAGTCGACATTTTTTTTACTTGAAGCAGACGACTTTAGAACAGCTTTGTAAACATGTGATTAAGTGCTCAGCTCTGCTGTTGTGGTATGTGATAAGATTGAATAAGCCTTGTTGCAAAAGGAGAAATTGCTTGTACAAGCAATTTCTCCTTTTGCCACAATGCTTTTTAAAAGTCATCTGCTGCAAAATGCAAAAATCTGGCATTAGGTTGTAATGTGTTTACCAAACACAATTGCCTAGTCCAATACAAGTAGACTTCCATTGAAAACCTCGAATAATCTAACTGTTGCCATGAATTAAATGAGAAAATGTTGAAACCTGTTTAAACCTATAGATGAATAAAATACAACATTGTATGATTGCAGACTGGTACCTGCCCATTGTTCTTTGCTGCCCAAGGTGGATTTCTGGACATTGTAAGGCTATTGTTAGATAATGGAGTACCTGTGGACATACCTAGCTATGTAAGTTAATACATGTACATTTTCTTCATATAATTTATACACTTTTTAACTAACCAAGGAATTATTGTGATAAAAGAAGAGCTTGCTGAAAGAGTTGTTTTCAAATATCTATTACTGTTGCTTTCATTTTATGTTTGATACATAATAGTCATTGGTCCTTTTAGAACGAAGGGGGTCTCATGGTAATTCTGCTGAACTTGGAATTGTCCTCCCCTAAGCCGCACAGAGGTTCACACCTGAGTACATGTTGTGGTAGGTTAAAACTTTAATAAATGGAATAGTTTATTGGTATTTCTTCATACATCCTGAACAGGCTATCAAAAAGAGTTGCTGAAGCGATATAAAAACCAAATTAAACATACAAAGCATTGAGAGAAATGAGTGAATAATACATTCATGTTTTGTAATTATGATAAATGCAATATTTTTTTAAAGAAGCGTTGTATGGTATCTTTGTATTACCATTAATGATCATATTGTGTGGACAAGTGAACTTCACCTATTGCATAAATGAAGCATTACAGTACAGTACTATGTAGGCTCTATATTAGCAACTTTTAAAGTATTTCTATTAAATGTTATATCCCCATGTGTTGTTATTGTTTTACAGAATGGGGGTACTCCGTTGTTTGTGGCAGCCCAGTGTAATTACCTGATTTTATATAATCCCACAAATACGCTGAGTATGAAATGATTGAATACAATAATATCACCATGTGTTGTTATTATTTTATAGGATGGGGGTACTCCGTTGTTTGTGGCAGCCCAGTGTAACCATCTAGAAGTGGTGAAGGAACTTTTGGACCGTGGATCAGATATCAACACACAAATGGTAGATGGAGCCACGCCCCTTTTTATAACTGCACAGAATGGGCATCATCAACTGCTGCAGTTCTTCATCAAGAAAGGAGCCAATATTGATATAAAAAGAAAGGTACAAACTTGTGATGTTGTAGGGTGGTGTTAAAGAAAGGTACAAAGTTGTGAAGTTGTACAGTGGTGTTTAAGAAAGGTACAAACTTGTGAAGTTGTAGAGTGGTGTTTAAGAAAGGTACAAAGTTGCATAGTTGTAGAATGGTGTTTCTTTGATAATTGAAAGAAAAGGTCTTTCTTGATCATGGAAGAATGGTAATGATTTGATCATACTTACTTGATATAAAAGAAAGGTTCTTAAGCATTATAAATCAGTGTTTTCTTAGTCCTTAGACAAAAAGTACGAACTTGAAATAGGAAAAAAGGTTCTTTCTTGATCATAGAATAAATATACTTTCCAGGGTACCGTTTTACTAAACAGTTTACGCTTAAGATTTGCGTAAGTCTAAAACAACAATTCCTCTTCTTTCAATATTGGGCGAAGCAATATTGCAAAATAACACATCATTGGAATTGTCTCTCCAAGACGCTTCCAATGATGTGTCACATTGCAATATTGTGCTTTCATTGAAGATACTATCCATGTTTATCAATTATGACTTGCGCAAACATTTTCCGAAGTTGTTTAGTAAAATGGGCCCCTGATCCTGAGAAGAAAGGTACTTATTGGATCGTACGATAATATTACTAACTTTCTTATAAGAAGGAAGATTCTAATATTGTACCATAGAAGAATGGTACCAATCTGACACTTTATAGAAGAATGTTACTTTCTTGATCTTAAATAGAAAGGTACTTACTGGATCATAGAAGGAAATGTTTTCCCATAAGAAAAAATGGAACTCGCATTCTCATGAGAATAAAAAGGTACATGTATTTACACTCTCATGGAAAAAATGAACTATCATTGTCCCACAGAAGGACATTACCAAACGGATCCTTGAGAATGTTACTTTCTTTATTTTCAGATGAAATGTACTTATTTTATCACAAGAAGAAAATGTACTTGGTGAATCATTAGATGGGCAGAGTTACGCAGAATTTTAAGAAGAAAAGTACACCTTGGGCAATATCCCTTTTGTTGCTTAGTCTTCTTAAATTTTATGCTGTGAATGTGTTGAAATGAGAATATGTTATGAAATAGGATCAGCAATTTTTTTTGTAATTGGTTATTCCAAAAAAAAGTCTGCTTTTGTGCATCAAAGCATGTATTAACTCTTAAACATCTGCAGACGACATTTTTTACTTGAAGCAGACGACTTTATAAAAAGCTTTATAAAAATGTGAAAAGCCTTTCAACTCTGCTGTTGTGATATGTGAATAGATTGAAAAAGCTTTGTGACAAAAGGAGAAATTGCTTGTCACAAGCAATTTCTCCTTTTGCCACAATCCTTTTTGAATGTCATTTGCTGAAAGACGCAAAAAAATGTCGTTAGGTGGTAATGTGTCAATTGAAGGTAAAGACTGTTGAAATTAGAGATAAATTTTACTCCATCAAACTTATACAATCATATTATTCAGGATGGGGCCACGCCTCTGTGGATCGCTGCTCAAATGGGTCACATCAGTATTGTCCGGGAGTTGTTGAACAATGGTGCTAATGTGGATGCTGTCAGGGAGGTAAGGAGCAATCTTGATACATTCAATTCAATTCTTAATTTGGAAAAAAAACCAATATATTTATGCCTTTGGCCAATACAACATTTACAAATATGGTACAGACAAACATATATGTAATATACTCAAGCTTATTAGATATAAAGATATGATAAAGAGCATTCTTGATAATTCAATTCTTTATTTGGCAAAAAACAGCATATAAATGCCTTTGGCCAATACAACATGTACATACATGGTACAGACAAACATATATGTAATATACTCAAGCTTATTAGATATAAAGATATGATAAAGAGCATTCTTGATAATTCAATTCTTTATTTGGCAAAAAACAGCATATAAATGCCTTTGGCCAATACAACATGTACGTACATGGTACAGACAAACATATACGTGAAATACTTAAGTATGTTGAATATAAAGATGTGATAAAGATGAAGAAATCCCTAAACATACAAAACACAAATTATTCGATCTAAGACATATAAATACAGAAAAGCGGATGGGTGGAAAGAGTTAACTGCTCATAATGTCTGGTCAAGCCAGGAAAAACCATTATCAATAAGTGAGGTACGAGACTACCACTGGTAGAAATGGAATTTACCCTGATAGGGAAAAGAAAGCGATCAGAAAGAATTCATGTCATTTCAAGTTCTGTACTTCTACTGCTAGCACTATGTCTTCTCACATGTATAACATCAAACTTGTTACCTGAGTTTGAGGGGCCTTCATGGAGTACAGAACTTTAAATAACAAGGCCCCTCATTGCGTGGGTTCAAATCCTGTTGAGGGATATGTATTTTCTTAAGAGGTGGTCTCTTTGTGACTAATGGAATGTGGTTTTATATTTTAGGATGGGGATACTCCACTGTTTAAGGCTTGCCATAAAGGTCATTTAGATGTTGCGGAGGAGTTATTAAAACATGGAGCAAGGCTGACCATACTTCAGGTGATTAGCCCTTTAATCTAAATAGACTTGTTTCATAGCATTTGCAGTAGAATACATAAACTTGTTTAATCTAAATAGACTTGTTTCATAGCATTTGCAGTAGAATACATAAACTTGTTTAATCTAAATAGACTTGTTTCATAGCATCTGCAGTAGGATACATAAACTTGTTTAATCTAAATAGACTTGTTTAATAGCATTTGCAGTAGAATACATAGACTTATTTAATCTAAATAGACTTGTTTTATAGCATCTGCAGTAGAATACATAAACTTATTTAATCTATGTAGACTTGTTTCATAGCATCTGCAGTAGAATAGATAAACTTGTGATGTTTTTTTGTTCTATTCAAGTGAAATGGATGAAAACAACATATTTTAACTTGGTGTTACACATTTAGTTTCAAATCTCTTTTAACCTTTTCCCAACAACTAAGGAATGCATGACCCAGTGGTTCTTGGAAATTAGGGTGTTAGGCTCGAGCCCAATTGGTACCTTTGGTTTTGTAGGAGTGTGACTTCTATTCTCCTTTTGTCAAAGTAGGTTTCAAAACTATTTTTCTTTAGATATATTTAAGGTGGTCAATGGTTTTATCAGATTTAATGAATGTTTAAGTTTTCCTACTTTCTAATTGCTTACCATAGTCTTACATAGTTGCATTTGATTGTATGAGTGGTGTTATTATAGATATAGACAACTTTGATTGGAATAAGCTAGTACAGCTTCTAGTCATATACAAATTACTTATTTACAATAACTTTTCATAACATGTTACCGTCGTCAAAAATTACCGCCCTGGAAGAAAGATTTACCGCAAAATAGAATTAGAATTAGCATGATGTACATGTATAATAGTAGGCTATTTAATCAGTATCATGGAATTTATACATACGTTTCTAATTTCAGATTCATGTTTTATAAATTTGTCTAAGTTGTATATGATCTTTTCAATCAGAATAACTTTACAAATTCTTGCATACAAGAACGTTCATCATAAAAGATATTGATCCATGTCTTTCTGACCTGATTGTATTATTACAAAGGAGAATGAAATGAAATTCGTCTTCCACTTCATTCTAGTTGCATTATATATGACCGGTATGATTGACAGATGTTTTGGTCTGTTTTAGAATGGTGAAACGGCCCTACATGTTGCTGCCCTGTTTGTATTTATGATTTGTCTATTTTAGAATGGTGAAACGGCCCTACATGTTGCTGCCCTGTTTGTATTTATTAATTGTCTATTTTAGAATGGTGAAACGGCCCTACATGTTGCTGCCCTGTTTGGTCACATGAAAGCTGTTCGATTGTTGATGCAGTATCATGCTGATAAAACTTTGAAGAACAAGGTAGGATACTTAAATTTCTTTGTGATTTTCACAAAGCTCATTATTTGTTCCTTTTTCAATTATATAACAAATCAGAAATTATATTGACGATTCGAGTACATGTAGTAGAATTTAAGTTGATAACTATATTTGTTAAATTTGTTTATGATGTTTTCTCCTATTTCTGCTTGTTTCATTGTATGTCTGACTCAAAGGTGTTGACCTAGATCCACATATTGATTTTATAAGCTGTCGAAATGAAAAAGCAAAACCATGATGGACTATCAAAGTACGAAACATACCATTTGTTTGTTATATGAAGTAAAACTAATTGTGATGAAAGGAGAAATTGCTCATTATGACGAACTTCTTTTATCATGCAGGGGTTTCTTAAGTCTTTAAGTCTTCCTAACTAGTTAATTAAAGTTCTAAGATGATATATGTTTGTATATTTGCATGTATGTATATATATATAAGTATATATGCATAGATGTATATGAATAAACATTTGAAACTTTCTTTAAGACATTTTCCACCTAAATACATTAAGAATTGTTGTGTGTATGTGTGAGCGTATGTATGGGTGTGGGTGTGTCGGGGTGTGTGTGTGTGTGTGTGTGGGCGTATGTATGTTTACCATTCCTACAATTGTATGCGAAGATGAATTTATTGTTATATACTTTATCAACCATGAGCTGTATATGCTTCAGTTGAAATAAAATGTTCTTCTCTGTTTATGAATAGTCATGTCATAGTGACTTGTTATGAGGTAAAAAATTCAATACATGTAGTTTAATCTGTATTTAGGGAAATATATGTAAGACTATGATAAGTGTCTACTAAAAGTAAAAATCTTATAATACAGTCTAACTTCTGTTAAGCAACCACCATTTTAAGCAGCCAGTCTGCCTTAAACAACCACTACAGAAAGTACCATTGTTAGATTTATAGTGTACATCAATTTGTATTAAGCAGCCAACCTGTCTTAAACAGCCAATTCACTCTGTCCCATAGGCTGGCCTCTTTACACAAGTTTGACTGTAGTTTTTTTACTGTGCTGCATGTATGATTTTCTTATATCCCGTTTAGATTTAAAGGACTTTAGAAATCATTGCCCTTAACCCTTATAGTGCTAAAACCGACTTCATGGTTTTACAAACAGGTAAGATTCAGGCCAGTCGCCAAGTGAATTGGTGGCTGGCCTGTGATATAACCTGTTTGCTACTCTGAGTATCTATCCTCATTAAAGTAAAGCAAATGTTTAAGGTTTTGGAAAGCAGATGACACAAAAATCAGTTCTTAGAAAATTACCAAGCATTCTAAGGGTTAATGATTAAACTTGTACCTTACAGGAGGGCCAGACAGCTACCGAGTTAGCCAAACAAGCAGGCTATGATTATATTGCCAACTACATAGAGAGCTATATGCCGACTGCCAACGGAAAACCAGAGCCTAGTGTGTCAAAGTCATGATTACTAACACACTAATGTGTTCAAAGTCATGTTTTATAACGGTCTAAAGTGTCTAAATTGTGATAGACTGCAGGAAAACTGTGGTCTTGCTTCTATTCTATCAACCAATTACCACAAAGTTATTGCAAGTTGGATAATTGGAAATACTCACCATTGATTCCAATATTTAATTGTAACTAACACGAACTTATGAATTCATTTTCATAAAACAGACCTTTGCTGATCTACATGTGAGAAAAGAGAAAGGATGATACTGGAAGAAATGTGGAATTTGTTTCTTAGATTTACTGTTAAGTTCTCTACCAACTTTGTAAGATTTTGTTAGGTCAAGATGTATATCAAATGTTTTTTCTATTTGATATGATTTTCTTATACCAGTTTACATGACATTATCATTGTTATGATGTCATTTTATGAGCATTTTCCTGTTCAGTAGAACTTTTGACCAAGTGCATTTCAATGACCTTATATGATTTATAGGTTTTGTGATTAAGGTCCGTGTATGTCAGGGCTTGAAGATTAATCGTAAACCCATCATTGGCACATATACTGAATTATTTCCTGAATGTTTCATCAAGAGTGATGGATTGTGTTCTAAGTAGCTGTTTCAAATGTGATATTGATGTTCAACCCCTTATTCCTTTATTATGCCTCATTTTTTCTAGTAGACTTTTGAAACAGTTTACCCCCGTTGAGCAATTTTGTTATTTTGTCACACTGATTTCTATCCAATATCATCATGTTTTTATCATGCTGACAAATGTTGCTTTTAATTTGGACTAGTCACAAAATCCCATTTCAGAAAATGGGCTGGATTACTGTACCCAATTCTTTATTGACTTCATGTTATTGATGTTTACAGGTCGGGGTTCAGTGCATGTTCATAGAAAGTCCTTCACAAATGTGAAGCACTTACTATAGTATTGCACTGAACCATTGTCATGAAAAAAGTATATTTTCATTATGGTGTAGGGAAGAAACCATTGTGACAAATTAATCACTGTAGTTTCTAAATGTTTTGACAGCAGGGTACGGTATTACTAAGCAACTTAAGGAAAATATTTGCATAAGTCAAAACTGACAGGGCTCACGCTGTCGGTCGCCAAATGCGCCAAATGCGAATATTATTTCATTCTGGCGCAAGATTTCCCGATTTGGCGAATTTGCTTGGCGCATGTTTTTTTTCATTCAACTTTATCATATTTCCACCTGTCCGGACATTACAGACAGTTTTATCTTTTGACACACTTAACAGTATCTCCGAAACCCCAAAATTAATCCGCTAATTGTTATCCCCGTATCAAACAATGCCTGAGGCGTGTATTAATCAGGTCTTTATTATACATGTGTAAACAACTCGACACACTTGATTGGTAGACTCGATGCGGTTGTTCCACGAAAACCGATTACTATTTACCGCATTCCGTCCAGTGTTTTATGATGCATGGTAGAATGCGAGAATTTAAAGAGAGTTAATTTGTAAAGTATTTTGATATTGACAGTTCGCTTCCTTCGTTGATGCAACGATACTATTCAAATTGCGATCCTCGATTATTAATCATTCAAATCATCATACCGGAGTCTTGACGAGAGTAAAAACAAATAGACCTAAGATCATGTTTACTTTCCATTTATCTATCGGACATTTCTAAAATGAATAACAAAACTGAGAATTCAGAATTGCGTAGTCTTCAATATGATTTGATGTTATCTGAGATAAAAGATTCATTTTGATTTTGTCACTGAAAGCGAAGCCTTTAGTTATACCATCTTTGGTTTAAATTTGTTCGGAAGGGGGATGTCTTGGCTTTTTTTTTTAACATATTTTTATTGGCATTACACATTACATATTTATGACATTACAATTTTAATAAAAATGGTGAAACATAACAAACAGAAATAATTTACCAAGAGGATTTAACACATATGTACATATAACATGAAAAGTGTTTAAAATAAAGAAATTTTAATTAGTGCCATTTGCTCAGAATTTGGCTCCTACTTCTTAAGTTTGGCTCCTACTTTTGTCATTTGGCGAATGTGCTGGCGCAGACTTTTTTCCAGCCAGGGTGAGCCCTGACTGATAAACATGGCTAGTATCTCATGAAAGTACAGTCAAGGGACATAAGTGAGTTCCCACAATGGCCGACGTCATATATTATGACGATAGCATTGATGTCATTTAACCTTGAACTTGACACCCTATCAAAACAAACTTACTTGAAACTTTCAATACTTAGAGATATTCCCTTTGGTCCTCAAAACTGTACGAATTTGTCTCGGAATACTTTGATATAGGCTCCTAATATAGTGTATCGGCAACCCTGTCCAAATCTCTGTCACAACCTTGATTAAGTCCTTGTCGTTTTTAATTCCGTTCACTCGCTTTTGAACTTGACACTTAGCACTCTTCATACATTTTCAATAATATTAATGTCTGGACTTTGAGCAGGCCATGGTAGGGTCTTGATATCATTGTCCTTTTTCCAAGCATTTGCTCTTAAAGAAACATGACATTGGGTATTATCTTCTTGAAAAGTCCAGGGCTTTTTGACAAAGTGACGGGCTACAACAGGCCATAAATTGTCTTCTAGTAAATTAATATATTGTCAGTATTAATATTACCTGTTACTTGGGTTAGTGTACCTACTCCATTGTAACAAATGCAGCCCCAAAACATTTTGGATGCTCGTGCTGGGTGTTCTGAGTCAGATGGGATCTCAAGACATTCTGGTCGTAATCTCTTGTCATCTTTGCGCCAAACCTAAACTTTTCATATATGCACCGACCACTATCTTTGTTTCATCACTGAATATAATTTTTGACCACTGATTATCAACTGTCCAGTACAGTTTTTCATGGCAAAACCTTCGTCGTCGAGCAAGATTCCTAGACTCAATAGTTATCTTCTTTGAAACTGTCTTCCGTTTGTATCCTTCAGCATACAATCGTCTTTTTACAGTTCTAGAAGATAGTGACGATCCTGTAGTATTATTGAAATCCAATGTTAATTCAGCTAAGGTCTGTCCGCGATTACCATCCGAATCAAAACACCATCCGGTCGTCCACTTCGAGGGAGGTTTTCAATGTTGCCTTGTTTGGCTTTCGTTTTCAAAATTTTGGAGACGGTTCCTCAATTAAATCCAATGATTTCCTCAATTTTTCTCCTTGATAATCCTTGATAATTGATACCTGAATTATAACCCTTTTGGCATCTGGGATCAATTGTTTACCATGGCGTGCTATGTACACTTTTTGCTGACGTAATCAACAAAAGGGGAATGACCATGGTTGACTTTAATAAAAATTGATTTAAATTCTTCAAAGTACTTCCCTCTTACAATTTAATTCATTTATTAATAATAACGACAACAAAAACAAGGTATGTCTGACACGTATCATAGTTTTTAGAAATGACGTCGGCCATTGTGGGAACTGATTTATGTCCCCCGACTGTACAAATATTGCCAAGTAACACGTCGTTGAAAGTGTCTAAGAGAGACCACTCCAATAATGTGTTATTTTGCAATATTGCTCATCCTAATATTGAAATAAGAGGGAATGCTGTTATGAACTTGCGCAATGATCTTAGCGTAAATGTTTAGTAGAACTGTACCCTCAAAAGGTATCATGGAATAAGGGGCTAGATCATTCTTCTAACAATGTTTTCTATCAGAATTTTTTTCTCATGCTTTGATGATATCTTAATAGCTTTCTGAAAGCTTTTGTTATTTTAGATATGCAGAGTTTTGTTCTTTGATAAATAATTATTTGTTGATGAACGTTATTGCCAGTTATAATTTATGTAATTATTTGTCTAACCGTAATGATGAATGGACTTCTATTTTTATTTATCTATTGTTTGTCTATTGTTGTGTTCATCTGTTGCAATTAGCTTCATCTTTCATAGATGTTTCTTTTTTTGTAGTTTCTTATTGCAAGATGTAGTACAAAGTATGTAGTACAAAGTATATTTCATATCTGGGAAAGTAACCAATAGGTATACAGAAGCATTCATAATTTCTGTACGAAAAGGAGATGTTTGTATTAATAAAGATAAATTATTTATATTTGTCAACAGTTAACGCTGTTCAAGGGTTAAGCCTCAATAGCTCAGTCCATAGCATGTCCTATTTTGATTACAGGGGTTTGAGACCTGACTTGGCCCATGTTCCTTTTAACATTTAATGAAATCATTGCAACATGAAGTATTCATACCCACTGTTCAATTATTTTCTGTCAGGACTTTGTGAAAATATTGTACATTACTGATAGGGAAACACACCAGGAAAGTGGATAGATGCATTATAAATATATACATGTAGATACAAGTGGACATGGGTGGAAAATGAAATAAAATTAAATTTAGCAAATCAAAATTGCACTACTTGGGAACAACTTCTAATACAATTTGTGTCATTACCTAATGACTCAAATGAAATGTTAATTCCTAATTTTTTTTGCTGTTTTATTGAGAGTAAAATGGAAAGCTATTATGATTTGGTAATCTGACTGCATTACAAACAGTTGACAGGTCAAGATTTTGAACCCGTTGACTGCCTGCAATTAATTCTTGACATAATAAGGTATTTTCCGACCAAGGTAGAATGTACCAATTTCAGTTGGACCAGGTTATTTATAGTGCAGCAAAATCTTATCTTTTCAAGCATTTACATGATTGTTACCGTTATATACGCAAAAGTTATAGTTGAACAAAGTCAATGAAAAATTGGTTCCAAGAGAACATTTTGTAATTGTGCATCTGTTCTCCAAAAAAATATTAATATAATGCATTAGGTATTAAAACAGTTATTTTACAGGCATTTTTGGAACAGTCAATACTGTGGTCCCTGGTTTTTTGGAAGGTCATTTTGAACTGTTGCCCTAGGCCTACAGCCTTGGGTCAACAGTTCAAAAGTCATCCCCTCGACCTCTGGATCACAGTTACGACTGTTCAACAAATGCCAATTAAATAACTGTATATTATTGTTTGGGAGTTTCTTCACTTTCAGCTGTAAACCCCTTACTCAATATGGACTCACTTGATTAAACATTTGTGAGAAATGGATTAATTGCCTGTAACAAACATCACAGTAATTTCTTATCAATGTTATTGTGGACATAGGGGTCTAATTTTACCTGGGTTCAGTACTATATTATATACTATACATAGCATAGTATGTTTAACATAGTATATTACATGGTACTGATCCCAGGATAAACATAGACCCCTATGATTGAGAATGTGCATGTTTTTTTAATGGTTAACTATTAATTTCTGTTACGGTTTTTGGATTAACCCTTATAGTGCTGGAACAGACTTCGTACTTATTCAAACAGGTTAAATCAAGGCCAGCTACCATATAAAATGGCAGCTGGCCTGTGAACTGTCCTGTTTGCTGCTCTGAGTATCTTTCCTCAACAAATTTAAGCAGATATTTATAGAATTTTGAAAAGCAGAAGACTCAAAAATCTATTTCTAGAAATGGTATATATCCTTATTGTGAGTTTTTAAAATACAATGAAATGTTTGTCAGCTTTTCTTGCCTTGTATATTTGTTGAAGTTTGTGTTTTGCTGCTAACCAGTAATAGATAACTGATTTGCACTATGAAACAGATAGTTTTGTGAAATCTTTAATTAATGCATTATTTATTGTTTGATATGTCCAGATTCATTTTATACCATAACAGATGTAACTGATCATTAACCATTTTGAAATTTAGACTTTTATAATGCTTTTCAGGAGAATGTCTCTTGATTTTGTTGAAGTACATGTGTTAGTTTCTTAAATACTTTCTGAAAATCTTTTAGACTTTAGTTTCACTGTTTTGTTTTCTATCTCTGCATCTGTTGAAATCCTGGTTATGTTATTTGGATTTTTATGAGATCTCACAGCTGACACACAGAATACCAATGGTTCTCATTGGCTTGACTACCCATTATTGACTCACAGAATACCAATGGTTCTTATTGGCTTGACTACCCATAATGGACTCACAGAATACCAATGGTTCTTATTGGCTCGACTTCCCATTATGGACTCCCAGAATACCAATGGTTCTTATTGGCTCGACTTCCCATTATGGATTCACAGAATACCAATGGTTCTTATTGGCTTGACTTCCCATTATGGACTCACAGAATACCAATGGTTCTTATTGGCTTGACTTCCCATTATGGACTCACAGAATACCAATGGTTCTTATTGGCTTGACTTCCCATTATGGACTCACAGAATACCAATGGTTCTTATTGGCTCGACTTCCCATTATGGACTCACAGAATACAAATGGTTCTTATTGGCTTGACTTCCCATTATGGACTCACAGAATACCAATGGTTCTTATTGGCTCGACTTCCCATTATGGACTCACAGAATACCAATGGTTCTTATTGGCTTGACTTCCCATTATGGACTCACAGAATACCAATGGTTCTTATTGGCTTGACTTCCCATTATGGACTCACAGAATACAAATGGTTCTTATTGGCTTGACTTCCCATTATGGACTCACAGAATACCAATGGTTCTTATTGGCTTGACTACCCATTATGGACAGTGTCTTCTTCTAGTGTCTTCTTCAATTTTTATGAGAAAGGTATTGCAATATTACTCTAATAAAGTTGACACATTTTAATGGTGCTTGTTTACAGAAGAGAAAAGTCAAAATGAAATGTTGTTGAAATGATACAGTTTTTGTATTGTTCTTTTATATCCAATTAAAAGTAGCTATTGAAAGCTTAACTTATTCAGGAAGAGTCCATTTATCCTAGTAAGAAAGTTTATATGCGGTAGATCTGAAAAGCGATGTCAAGATTTTGATGAAAGTACTTGTTATTTCACTGTATACACACCTTAAACAATTAAAAATAATCATATTTTGTTGCCAATGTCTATTCTTCAGGGTGTTTCATATAGCAGTACAGCTGATGTGAATTTTAAAGAAATTATTTTCTACCTTCTGAATTTCTTCATTTCTGTGAACAAGAACCTTTAAAACCAAAACAAGCATACCTGGATTTACATTAAGTACATATTGATGCTAAATGAATGTTAAAGAACACTGTAAAACCATTTTTATTATATCTTTGTTTTATTTTTAATATTATGCATTTTGTATATCAAAGTAGGCTTGTTTTATATTTGCTTTTGGTGTTTAAGTTGGGCTGTGCATAGTATTGCAAGCATCTAAAATCATTTTGTTTGCTTCTCACTACCTGTCTATCAAATATACTTTTCAATTTTGGGTGCAAAGTGATTTATAGAGGTTTCATTTAATCTATCATAAGTAGATGAGACTGAAACCCTTTTAATTACAATCTTTTCTATGCTTATGAACAGAATGTTAGATTTTTTCATCAGAGAAGTATGTTTAATTGAAGGGAAGTTTTTGCATTATGAACTTGTTGGTGACATTTTTTTCTTAATATGATACTTTCCTATCATGTTGTTTTGCTTGATGTTTCATATTCATTTCTTTTTGCTCAAGAGTCATGCAAATGTATTTTCTTGTGTCATTGCTTGTCATTTGCTGCTGTTTTCAAGATTGACCATTCACAAGTTTCCATATTTGGGGAATATCTGCCTAAATCTGCCTATGACGTGTAGCCTTGTACCACACCTTCTGTAAACATCTTATGCACACTGCCTATTGGCATCATGCAGTCTTGGTTTGTGTTTAACACCTGTGCAAAAACTCTATTACCCAGCATGTAGCACAAGAAGACATTTTCATGCACCATGGGACATTTCATTAAAAGGAAAAGATTTGCGTAAGTTAAAACTGATAGACATTGATAGTAATCTTTATAAATGTACAAAATTGTAAAGTGACGCATCATTAGTAGAGTCTCAGAGAGACAATTCCAATGATGTGTAACTTTGCAATATTGCTTATCTCAAATATTGGTTTGAACTTAGACAAATGGTCCTGTGACCTGCGTGGGCCAGTGGTTAAGATTGCAGACTTAGAATTCGGGGGACCCATGTTCGAGCCCAATCAACACCTCAGGTTTCGTGGGAGTGACCTTTGACACTTCATTTCAGAGCCCTAGCCTAGTACTGGTGGATCCAGGAAAGCCTTTACATAACTGAAAATTTGTTGATAGAATGTTAAACCCCAAACAAACAGAACTTACACAAATGAATAATATTGAATATTGAACGATACAAAGAGAAGAGGTAATTGTGACAAAATTAACAGAGTTCTTACATGTATATTGAACAATCTCCTGTTGTTTAAATATTTCATGCATTTGATTTAAAACATTGAAATATTGGCTGATACATATCACAAATTACGATTTTCAACTTATGATGGATATATTGCATTGGTTATTTTCTCACCTTTTTGGAAGGCACTTGTTGTTCAAATCACGTTTGCTCATTTGGTTATGGTCTTTTTTTTTTTTAATGTTGTGTATTGTCTTCTGCTGATCATTTGTGTATTGTCTTTCATTAATTGAAAAAGACAAAGGCTTTATATAGGGGGGGTGGGGGTGTTTACGAAGTATAAACCTGTTCTTGTTTTTAGCAATCAATGTTTTTTGTCATTTAAATATTATTTATCTAGCTGCCAGCGAAAAATGTTATCATTTCAAATCTTTCAAACAAACAAAGAAATGCAAAACAGCAAACATTCAAGTTGATTTTTAGCTGTAATTAGGTGATGATAGAATTATAACCTATTACCCAATTTTGATGGTGACAACACTGAAAACAATAAACCCATTACCAAACAATAACAACATTTCACCAGTTGTTGCTGACGACTCTGGAAAGCATTGTGGGAAAGGAAGAAATTTCTTGTTTTTCCTTTTTCATCAATGTTTTCTTCCCTATCGGGATATTTTCTAATTTCATCACATTTTGAAATGGCGTCTGCAATCTCTTTCAATTTGGGAGAGTCAAAAATTTGGCGGTTGGTAAAGGGTTAAGACTTAAACTTCGATATTTCATCATACACATTTTTTATTTGGATGTCTTTTGATAACACATTTTGGAGCCCTTGTCTGATACTGGTGAATCGGAGGAATTATAAAACTAAAGAATTGTTTGAATAGTGTGAAATGTAAATAGAATATAACAAGATATATAAAAAGATATTTGTTGAAATGCCATCTGCTCTCCAGCATTTGACACAGAAAAAAGATATGAGCCTTTAACGGAAGATCTTTATAACTGAGTACATTACCCTGTGAATAATTGGATAATGATTTCAAATGTAATTTATATTTGAAGTCATTTCCCTTGTTGGTATTATCTTGAGGGATCAGCAAAACTCCAAATAAAGTCCTTCACCTATGAAGACTTGCCATAGTTTTACTTTGAACCTTAGAGCTATTTAACCCTTTACCAAATGCTAAATTTTCGACTGTACCAATGTTGAAAGAGTTTGCAGATGAGAGTTCAAAATGTGAGGAAATTGTAAAATGATTTTCCGGTAGGGTAGAAAACATTGTGGGAAAAGGAGAAATTGCTCGTCACAAGCAATTTCTTCTTTTCCCACAATGTTTTCTAGAGTGGTCTGCAACAAACTTGTGAAATGTTGTCATTGTTTGGTAATTGGTTAAAAAGAACTGTTATTGTCCTTCAAGGTCAAATATGTGGTTTACCTGTCACTGAACTTTGAACTTTTTACTTTCATAAATGCCTGTTTTCGATTTCTTGTAATGGGAGATGGATTGTTTTCTGAGGTCAAGGACATTCTACATATAAGTTTGTGTGATCTGATATTTAGTTGTTTTTGATATTGCAATGTTGGCCTAAAGTGATTGCTGTTTGCTCTTTGATGCATACAAACAGAATGTTTTGTGTGTGCTAGTGGACAAAAAAAGAAAATTCTCAAAGCATTTTTTTCATTTTTGCCAAAATGCTTGCTGCCTTCTTTTGCATATAACAATGTGAGCAAAATAAGTATGTGTTTATTAATAAACCCTTAGAATGCTGGGTTATTTTCTGAAAATAAATTGTTGTTTTTTCTGTTCTTCAAAACCTTAAATATCTGCTTAATTTTGATGAGGAAAGATACTCAGAGTAGCAAACAGGAAAGATCAAAGGCCAGTCGCCAAAGAACTTGGAAAATAATCTGATAGGGTAGAAAACATTGTTGGAAAAGGATGAATTGCTCATTATGAGCAATTTTTTTCCCATAATGTTTTCCAGAGTGATCTGCAACAAAGTGATTTTATGTTGTAATTGTTTGATAATGGGTTAAACACTGATGGTCCTAATGCCTGTTTAACAGTTATTCAATGAAAACCATGTTTTCAGTTTCTTGTAATGTAGATATTGAAATAGGTCATTTTACTTAGTAAGGAGGATTGTTTTAATAATCTTAATAACATTTGTTACTCACACAACGCATTCTGTGAGATACTCCTTTAAGACCAAATCAAGCAAATCATCCTTTAAGACCAAATCAAGCAAAACAAGCATGTCCTATCACTTCTTGGTCATTATGAGCTTGTATCCTTTATTCACAATGCTTTCAATGTTTTTTCACAGATGTATTTCGTCTAAATGTTGGCTGTAGCAAGCTATCTTAAATATGTGCAATGGTAACTAGAAATATCCACTGATAAATCATGCATAGATACTCAAACCTATTGCATAGTCAGGAAATATGAAATATTTGAATCAGATGAGATTTTGATTTGATATCACACAATTCTATAATGCGGATTGTATAAAAGTTTCAATATGCCTCAAAAATATGTCTGATTAATTGCTTTACTTTCAAGGGTGTTCCTTGTGACTTAAAACCATACTTGCGGTCTTTTACACTTTAATTGTGAAAGTTCGAGAAGGATTGACAATTTACTTAAATTCCCTTTAACAGATGATTGATATGATAGCACGTTCACATGATGCTTTTAACCCATTACCAAATAATAACAATTTTTGAGCACTTTTTTGCAGACGACTTGGGAAACATTGTTGGAAAACAAGAAATTGTTAGTAACGAGCAATTTTTCCCTTTTGCCACAATTTTTTCAGCCCCTTCAGAAGATTATTTTCCAATTTCATCACATTTTGAAATGTCGTCTGCAAACTCTTTCAATTTAGGACAGAGTTAAATGTGGCGTTTGTTAAAGGGTTAAAAGAGTAAATGCGGGTGGATACTTGTCCGTTAAGGCTTTTGGAGAAGCAGGGCAATAAGGATGATTGATTTTGCCGCCCCTGTTTATAGGTGCCACACAAATACAATTTGTTCTCATTTAACTGCCCAAACTTAAATATCTGGATTACCAATAATTTTATTGTTGTCTTTCTTTCATTAATCATTAATCATGTATAATATCAAATTTTATCATTAAATTTGATCATTTTTGTAAAAAGTTAAATGACCTGCGTCAAGCAAAATGTATCTTTGGATAATTACATAAAGTTTTGATCTTTGTTATAGTACTAGTAATTTGTACAGCCCAATGGTGGCTCTAATTTTCGCTGTTTATGTAGATTTCTTCAAATGTTATTATAAGGGGCCTTTGTGCAATAGAGCTCAGAGTGCTGAAATTAGTCTCAAAACTCCTTTCTGCATGGGCAAGGGCAAGGTATCTCTTTGTGTGAACTTCCACAAAAGGTAACGGAAAGTGGATGGTTCTACCTATCTAGATTTGACCTTGTGAGCAGTTAGGTAAGGATTTTCGCCGTTCCATAACTAGCTAGGGGTCCTGGCCTGTGCGTATACCCCGCACTAGGAGGTATATGCACTGGACAGGCCCCTGGGCCTCGTCCATATTGTGCTGAACATAGCAAACAGAAAAATTGGTGATGTAGTAACAAAACCCAATAAAACAAAAACATCAAATCTCTATAGCTTTGTTAATTGTTCGATCTGGTTGATAACCATTGCCTTTTGTAAATTGTCCAATGATTCTTTTTCGGTGATGTGGGTCATTACAGGTTTTAGAAACCATAGGTATTAATTAGATAGTCATTGTCAAGCCTAATTGATATAAATATGCATACCATTATACACCTATTTATTGGTATAGCTCATGTTTAGATTGTGTTTGTAGTTTGATCAGTCGTATACAGTACGAGTTTGTGATATAATACGCAACTAAGTGAATTAAAATGTCTTTTAAACATTTACCCTGTTCAGAACTTTATTATTGTTAACACATTAAAACAGATGCAGAAAGCCTATGTGAACTTTGCCAGAAATATGTGAAAAACTCATGAGCAGTAAGTTAATACTCATGTCAAGATAGTTCTTCATAGGATCTGCATTCGCTCACTCAATCACGCACTCACTCACCCCCTCACCCCCACCCTCACACACTCACTCATCCCTTCACTCGCCCCCTCACTCACTTACTCACCCACTCACTCACTCACCCCCTCACTCACCTATTCACTCACTCACCCACCCATCCCACACCTTTTCACTCACTCTTTCACTCACTCACTCACTACACAGTTTATTTGTTGATCAGGCCAGCAATTAATTCTCTGCTGAGGTTGGGGCCTGACTCTCCAATCGTGATCTTAGTCCACCGTTCCTCGTTCCATTCTTGTCTCTGGTGTGGGTTGATGGAAACTATACCTAGGACTTTACTATCCAGCATTACTACCCCGGACAGTTTGGGTCTGCACTTTCTCTTCTCCGCTGGTACGTTCCAATTCCGCCGTACTTGGGCTATTCATCCAGTGCTGCGCTCAACGTGCCCCAGACATCACACAGTCTACTCTTATGCATAATGTCTGCGAGGTGTCAGAAAAGATGTGTTGTGAAATACGTATTTTTGGTTAATGGTACCTCAAGCAGGCTACCCCAAAGGACTATTTTACAGATTAAGGATTTGACATTTTTAAAATGAGATGTCTTTTACCGATAAATAACGTCACATACCTAGATAGCTACTCAAAACTTGATTATTGATATACGCATCACTCCCTTTCATAATCGTGTGATGAAGATATAGAAAATTTATATTGCAGATAATGAATATTTTGTAAACAGTGTCAGAATATGAATTGGTAAGCATAAGTATTTTAGATGCCTTCTTCTATTGGCACTCACAAATGTTTGAATGTGCATTTGTAGACCTTATATCTCTTTTGTGAAATCATCGAAAATGGGAGGAGTTTCCCATCAAAGCACTGGAAGGGATCGACGCTCTTTTCACTTTATTTTTTAATGAAAACACAGATGTTCGGCATCTTTGAAATAAAAAAAAATAGAAATGGCCTTTGTTACGTGGCGAGGATTGATTATATCTCCATTTTAACATTTATTACTCACAGTCACACTGTTAGATAGTCCCTTTAGCCCTTAGAATGCTGGGTGATTTTCTAAAAATAGATGTTTGTAGCGTATGCTTTCCAAAACCTAAATTATCTGTTTAATTTTGACGAGGAAAGATACGAGGGCAGCAATTTACTTGGCGGCTGGCATGGATCTAACATGTTTTCATAAAAACGAAGTTGGTTACAGCACAATTAAGGTTAAGAAACCAGTTGAGTAGGCATGAAATGGGCATTATTAGTATTTGTAACAATGAGTTCTACCAGGTTTCTTTCCTGAATAAATCTCTGGTATTGCTTTTAATTATTTTATTTTCACAAAACCTTTTTTTTTATTAAAAAGAGATTTGTTCAAAAGGTATGGCAAACAAAATAGCCCAAAGATATTTTGACTTGTATTCCTTGAATGATACAAATAGATGATTTATCCCACAGATGTAAGCTGGAGACATTCGATTTTCTAAGAAAGAATTAGAAATAAAAAAAAGTACCCCTTCCTGGTTATCATTTAAACTGAAGAAAAAAACATAACAAATGATATTGGGTAGATTCTTTTGATCACTTAACCCGTTAGCAACCGCCAAATCTTCAGCTGTCCAAAATTGATGAGTTTTCAGATGACATTTCAAAATGTGATGAAATTGGAAAGTAATCTTCTGATAAGGCAGAAATCATTGTGGGAAAAAGAGAAATTGCTCATTAAGAGCAATTTCTCCTATTCCAATAACGTTTTCCAGAGTCTCCTACAACATCCTGATCAAATGTCGTTATTGCTTGGTAATGGGTTAAAAGATAAATAAAAAGATTGAATCCTGTCTTTCCTTTTTTCAAGATCCCATTTATAATGATTCTTTAGCCATCGTTTCATATTTCTTCTACATTCCCTAACACCCTTTCTTAAAAAGGCAATGTGTCAAATTGACTTGTTGTTACATCATATTTAATCCTTAGACGGATTGGGGGACGTAACTGAATTCTATAGATGGGTTGTATAACAAGTTATTTCACTGGTGGTAATGATTATTTGTATACAAGAAAAGGTTTATTCAGTTACAGGGGATTTACACATAGACTTAAAGGTTTTGACCCTTCCCAAATGATGTAAGAAAAGTACTTGAGACACACTTGAGATAAAACTCTTATTGATGAACAAATCAGTCGACTGTGGGTTTAATGTGAGTCCCAATACGAAATACACCCCTGTCCCCAACCGTTCCCCACCCACCCCGGGTTTAACCCTTTACCAAACGACACATTGTCGACTGTCCCAAATTGAAAGTGGGAAAACGATAAATTGCTCGTTACGATCAATTTCTCCTTTTCCTACAGTGTTTTCAGGAGTCGTCTGTAACAAAATGGTCAAATGTCGTTATTGTTTGTTAATGGGTTAAACACTGTTTTGTGCAATATTTAACAATACCAGGGAAGTGTCTTTTGGTTTAATTAAAAAGCTTAAAAGACAATTATTTTATCTAAAAAAAAAAGAATTTTCTCTGTGATGATAGTTTAGGCTATTGTATCTTATATAACTAGCTTTCTTATTTCCTAATGTCTATATGCTTAAATTGGCTTCAGACTTGTTGAAGGGGAGCATCCATGGCCTAGTGGTTAGAGTACAGAACTTGAAATCACATGTCACCTCTCTGTATGGGTACAAATCCCGATATGTCCACGGCATATGGATTTTCATGAGAGGTAGTCTCCCGACTGGCTTACAGAATGCCGATTGTTCTTTCCGGCTTGATCTGCTCTTATGGATTGTTAGGTGTTGGGTCGTCTCCATTAGGCCTATTGTGAGTCGGGAGCTGTAACATAACTGAAATACTGACGCGATGTAAAATCCCATATACAGTGATGCCTCGTTAACAAACAAAAGTCCGGTTTACCGAATCATCCGGACTAATGAAGCAGAGCATGTTCTTTTACACATTAAGACATAAACGGTCTGTATGGACGTGTATGCTTATAACCCTTTAGCAAACGCCAAATTATCGACCGTCCCAAATTGAAAGAGTTTGCAGACGACATATCAAAACGTGATGAAATTCAAAGATTATCTTCTGATATGGCAGAAAACATTGTGGGTAAAGGAGAAATTGCTCGTTGCGAGCAATTTCTCCTTTTCCCACAATGTTTTCAAAAGTCTTCTGCAACAAACTGGTCAAATAATTCCGGTCCCTTACAATTTCGTTCGGATTGCGAGACATCCAGATAATCGGGGTCCCGATAAACGAGGCTTCACTGTTAATAAATTACCAAAAGGATAAGATTTGTCTAAGTTGTTTAACCCTAATAGTGCTGGAATCGACTTCATGCTTATGCAAACAGGTTAGATCCAGACCAGCAGATTGTCAAGGTTTTGGAAAGCAGACGACACACAAATCTATTTTCAGAAAATTACCCAGCATTCCCAGAGTAGCAATAGGTTAGATCCCAGGCGAGACGCCAATTTACTTGACGGCTGGTCTGGTTCTAACTTGTTTGCATAAGCATGAAGTCGGTTCCAGAAATTTTATGGTTAACATTACATGTCTTTCGTGTTACATCATAGAATGTGTTAAGAAAAAATACTAAAGAATGAATATCAAAGACAAAACTCTACTGAATTCTACAGAAATCGTCTGCTTGTGTTAAGCATTGAAGGTGTCTGAGATATATTTAACATGTTGTAGTCTATATTGTACTTTCTTTCAACTAGAGGAACTTTAACGAATTCATGAATGGTTGATTGCTTTAGCAGCTTTAACAATAGATGTTGAAACGATACAGTTTCTGTATTGCTATTTGATACAATACAACACAATACAATGTTGAAACAATACAGTTATTGTATTTTATTTGATACAAAACAATACAATACAATACAATGTTGAAACACTATAGTTTCTTTATTGCTATTTGATACAATACAATACAATGTTGAAACAATACAGTTTCTGTATTGCTATTTGATACAATACAGTACAATTGTAGCCTATCACAAATTGTAGTACGTAATGGGGAATGATATGATATACAATTAAAAGTAGCCATTTAAAGAATAAGATATTTAGAAAGCGTCATTTTATTTAAGTATATGCAGTTTGTATGCTGTAGATTTCAAAAGCGATGTCACGCTTTTGGAACAAAATACATGTTGTTTCATTGTATACACACTTTTAAACAAGATATATTTTGGCTTCCAATACCTATTCTTCAGTGCCTATCATATAACAGTAAAGCTGTTGTACAATTTCGAAGAATTAATTTGTAACTTCCAAATCTCATCAAATCTGGGAGCTCTCACCTTTTATAGCTTCTTTTTCACAATGATGTTTAACGGATTTGATTCGAAGTGCTTTGAAATCTCCGTGGGAAAAATATTAAGGAGTCCACCGAAGGCTTTGTAAAAGCACGTTCATACTGCATGTATCTCTGATGTGACTATTAATGAATAAAATCTACAAAAAGTCATATTTCGGCACTTTTATTTTAAAATTTCATCTACCGAACATACATAACCCTTTAAATGCTGGGTAGTTTTTTTCATAAAAAATATTTTTGTGTCGCCTGCTTTCCAAAACTTTAAATATCTACTTTATTATAATGAGGAAAGATACTCAGAGAACCAAACAGTTTGTATCACATGACAGCCGCCAATTTGGCCTGGATCTAACCTGTTTGTATAAGCATGAAGTTGGTTCCAGCATTATAAAGGTTAAGATTCAAAGATCGATATTGATGTGGATTATGACACTGAAAGTCAATGTAAACACAACGGAAGAAATAGCATACAATGCATCGACCTCCGTTCTTCAATTTCTCTCCTTCATTATGTGTTCGATAAATTAAGGTACATCGTTATTCACAACTGTTCGACTCAACCCCTAACATCACACGTTTGATGTCATATATCTTAATTCTTAACCCGTTACTCTTTAAAACGTTACTTTACCGCACATTCGTACCTTTTTAGTAACCAGTTCTTGCTAAAATTTTGCGAAAGGTCAAGTTTGGGCTAAGCAATATTGTAAAGTAACACATTAATGGAATCGTCTCTCCGAGTCGCTTCTAATGCTGTGTCAACTGCCGATGTTGTGTTTTCATCCAAGATACTATCCGTGTTTCATCATGATTGACTTACGAATATTTTCATTACGTCGTTCAGTAAAACGGTACTTTGCTGAAGATGTTTTAATAACATTTTGGCAAAGGGACCATTTACAAAAGGTTTAACCCTTAGAATCCTGGATAATATTCTAAAATTCTCTGTTTAATTGTGTTGAGGAAATATACTCAGAGTAGTAAACAGGTAAGATCACAGGCCAGCTGCCATTTTTTCTTGCCTGGCCTGAATCTAATCTGTTTGCATAAGCATGAACAATCTCTACCCGAGTAAATTGGTTCCCGCTACGCTGTGAGGTACGAACGATAACTCTGCATAGGAAATTGAAGCATCAAGTCGGTTCCAGAACCATAAGGGTTAAAGAAAATGTTTCTTCTTATTTCATGTTATTATGGTTCGTCCACTCTTGCGTTCGATTTGAATCATTCATAATAGAATCCCTTCTTTAGACTTTGTAGATGATGGTTTATGTTGTTCTTCTTGACCGACAAACTACGTTAGTTATTCTAGAGATGCATTGGTCCACTGAGCCAGATATTGACCAGTCAGAAACCAAAATGACTTAGTTTGACGCCGCGCTAAGTACAATTGAAGTTTTAGAAAATCTGGATCAATGCATTACAATCAAATAAAATTACAACCTCACTTACTTTAAAACATGCTCATATTGATAATGAAGTCATAATTAATTCGTCAATATATAATAAAACAAGCTCATTTACGAATTTGACGTTCAAGACATGTCCAATGTTCAATGGTTTATCATTATCTTACATCCTGTAACAATCGATCACATAAGCTTCAACATCATCATTTTGCCCGTAAATATCCAATCTGAACTCATCGGTTTTATCCAATGAAAACGCCTCTGAAATAACATGGAAGCCGCCATATTGTTTCTCGCGAGACTTTTGGCATTGTAATTTCGTTTTTAAAAGATAGATCTTAGATGTGAAACCTAAGTCGTCCTTTGATTGACGAAACAGTAATATTAATCACAACTTATATTTTCAGTATTCTGTATGATTTACCCATAAAAAATGATTTAAAATGATGTTCAATATTTCTATATACATTGTGTTTCTAAGCTCACGGACATACCCGAGTAGTTCCGATTGGTAAATAATGTCGCTATTTTGAGAAAAGTTTTGAAATGTGGAAGTTTGTGCTGTGGTGCTCATACTTTCGGAACTCGCCTGAGTATCACGCCATCCGAATTGATCCTCGGACGCCGGAAATATCCAGTAACGCCCGATGCAGGATGTCTGTTATTGCGCATGCGCTGTTGTGATGCGGATATCCCGACTCTCGGGGTTGCCAGGGACTTCCGTCTAGGTGTTTGTTGTGATTGGATGGGAGTTGGTTTAGGGGCGTTACTAACGCACATATCGTGCATGTCTTCAGCGATTTCTTCCAGAACTTGCTGGAACGTTACGGACCCTTTGGGTAATTCTTCACGGAGATGCCCGGAGTTTTCGCTCACATGGGTGTAACACTGTTCAATGTTGTGATCGTTTTCGGGCACGGTTTGAGGCTGGCCTACCGTACTTTTTCGTAACGATGCCCGCCTTTCCTCCGGCCAGGCGCCTTCAAAGTTCTCCTCATATGGTATCATACTGAATCTACGGGTTTGGTCCATCGTTTGCTGTTGATTGGTCTATTTGTCTGAACAAAATTACACTTCCGATGCTTTGTATGGTTTTTCAGCGTATCTATGATGTCTAACAGCTCAATTACTTGTTATCATAGAGTTTCAACGTACTCGTCACACGCACTAATTTTCTGTGTCCTTTACAAGATTATCGAATACTTTGTGAAAAAAGTTATCCTTATTGTTCTGTTCAGAGGGTTGTCATCGCCGATAGATGTTCTCTTTACCTAGTAAATTGTTCTTGCCAACTTGGAGGCTGGTCTTCGACGATACTCTTTGATTAATCGCCTTCTCCACAATAACGGATCTGAAACTGTAATTAGTTCAGTCATTATATTTTCAATATTATCAATCGAAAATGTTACAAACTGATCGATTTGCTGTCAATAATATACTTGCTTATTTGCTGAAACAATGCTTAAGTTCTTAAATTTGGATAATTTTCTTCAAACGTTACATGTGTGCATACCCCCGCCCTCGAGGTTTTGCCCATGATGAAAAAAAGACAAAGCAACTCCGATAATATTGCTACCAATATACCGAACCGAACAAAATACACTTTAGATTACGCCCGATTAGGAAAAACTGTTGGCAACAACTAGTCTTTCGTGCTGTTTATAAAAATACCCACTGTTTCTGTTTTAGAAGTTTGCATAAATGTTCCACAACGTTAAACTTCTCAATAAAAAAAAGCCTGTTCACAGATGGGAGAAAATGTGGAGGTAGAATAATGATTTCTTTATAACTGCATAAGGACTCTACTGTTATATGATACCCACTGAAGAAAGGTCATTGGAAGCTAAGTAAGATATCTATTTTTTATTTTAGATTTTTATTCTTTAGAGTGAATATACGGTGAATAAAATATACTTTTACCAACAAGCGTGACATCACTTTTGAGATATTCGCATGTAAACTGTCTATACTTAAATAAATTGACGAGTCCTGAATTAAATAAGCTTTCAATAGCTACTTTCAATTGGAAATAAAACAATAATGGAGAAAATGCATTGAATTAACGACATCTTAGTATGTCTTTCAAATTTTCTCTTCTGGACTATAAAGCGATTTTTTGTTAGTTGCTTTTCATGTTAACACCATTTAAAAAGATGTGTTGCAATATAATCAAAACATGTTCGTTGGGATTTTTAATCCAACTGCAAATTTCATTAACCCAAAACTAAACAATAACGACATTTTACCAGTTTAATTGCAGACGACTCTGGAAAACATTGTGGGAATAGGAGAAATTGCTCTTTACGAGCAAAATTCTTCCTTTCCACAATGTTTTCTGCCCTATCAGAAGATTATTTTTTTCTCTTTCATCACATTTTGCAATGTCGCCTGCAAACTCTTTCAATTTGGGACAGTCGAAAATTTAGCCTGTGGTAAAGGGTTAAAAGTAGATACAAAACTATAATGAATCCGATAAAGATAGCTCACCGCTTGTTATCGAAACAGTCTGTACGACCACCAATCCTCGAATTAACTTCAATGTTTCATATTGACCATACTTATAGTCTCGTCACTGGACGTAATCCAGACCACTTTCGCGGTCTCTTCGCTGTCACAATACGGGATGGAATACCTTTAAGAACAAGCGCCGACCTTCGATAGACGTTATATACACAAAACCCGCCCATTTTTAACCGATTGATCACCCCGTAAAGGTCAACCAGGGTTAAAAGGCGTTTAGCTTGTAAACATATTAGTGACTTTTTTGAAGTGCTTATTAATCCCTTTGCTTAAAAACTAGTGGTTGTTTTAAATGGCTATATTTTGATGATGATAACACGAAATGTACATTAATTCAAATACGAGCTTTGGAGTCATGAACAAAGTTTTATATTTCTAAAGACAAAAAGTGGAGAGATGGGAGATATATCTAGTGAGAAAGAGAAACAGTGGGGAGATTGAGCGGGCGGTCGGTCAGTCGGGCGAGCATGCGGGCGGGAGAGCGGGCGGGAGGGTGGGCGAGCATGCAGACGGGAGGGCGGGCGGGTAGGTAGGTAAAGCTTCAGGCAGAGAAGCAATGCGCCAGCAAGAGAGACAAATAGTCAGACAGATTGACAAAGGGTCGGACAGAGAGACAATTGATTAGACGGGGAAAAATAGCCAGACGTATAGACAAATAGT
Organism: Cerastoderma edule; assembly: GCA_947846245.1. NCBI lineage: Eukaryota > Metazoa > Mollusca > Bivalvia > Cardiida > Cardiidae > Cerastoderma > Cerastoderma edule. The sequence continues at coordinate 22,813,207 of OX401405.1, read as the reverse complement.
CAGACGTATAGACAAATAGTCAGACGTATAGACATATAGTCAAACGTATAGACAAATAGTCAGACGTAAAGACAAATAGTCAGACGTATAGACAAATAGTCAGACATATAGATCAAAAGTCAGTCGTATATACCAATAGTCAGACATATAGACACATATTCAGATGTAAAGACAAATAGTCAGACGTATAGACAAATAGTAAGACGTCTAGACAAATAGTCAGACATATAGACAAATAGTCAGATGTATAGACAAATAGTCAGACGTATAGACAAATGGTCGGACGGAGAGACAATGGATCAGACAGAGAGAAAACGTGTCAGACATAGAGACAAGAAGACAGATAGAGAGACGAAGAGTGAGACAGAGATCCAATGAGTAAAACAGAGAGACATCGACAGAAAAAGATACAACGAGTCAGAAATAGACGCAAAGAGTCAGGAAGAGAGGCAAAGAGTCGGTAAGAGAGGCAAAGAGACTGGAAGAGAGACAAAGAGTCGGGAAGAGAGGCAAAGAGTCGGGAAGAGAGGCAACAAGTCGGTAAGAGAGGCAAAGAGACGGTAAGAGAGGCAAAGAGGGAGGGAAAGATGGAGATAGAGGAGGTAAGTGATAAAGACAAAGACGCAATAAGGCCGAGACAGGCAGAAAAACGACATTGAGAGGAACATAGACAGAGGTGTGTATATTTGAAAGAGCGAAAGATTAATTAAGATGAGAAGACGTACAGAAAGAAAGAAAGTTCTTTCCTAACAAAAAAGTGTAAAGTGTTTAGCAAGCAGACACAGAGACATTCAAAGACTTAGTTTGCTCTAGCTTTTTACTGACATACCGATATGTTTAAACAGCCTTACATGTGTGTACTGAAGTAAAGCAGATTAAGTGTAACTTGTTCATACCCTACGGTGTTCATTTTGACTTACTTATATCATCGTAAGTCGTCCCTTGACCATTTTGCACTAGACATTGTTTTTAGTATTAGTCATCGCCCTTTTACATAAAGCTTGCATTTCTAAACGCACCTCCAGTATAAGCATCGACTGTTATTGGTCTTGGTTTCAAAACACGTTCAAGTGATATCACTGCAAACATAATGAAGGATAGCTTTATCATCTTATTATTTTCGTTATCAGTTTAATTCAATTCAATTAATTTTATTCAGTATAAAGCACAAAGTACTTTTTACGAAAAAATAAATAAATACATAAATCAATGGAAGAACATGATAAAAGTGTTGGCGAGAAGCTATTCAAGTGAATACATGCATAAATATGAGTATAGACTTTAACTAACGATAGATAATCTAAATTTGCCTGCATCAAAAATGAACTTACTTAAAATAGCATTTCTCTTTTATTTTGAGTCATCATTAGCTTAGAAAACTTTTAAATAGTTGGCCAGGTATAATAATATGAGAGCAAATATTGTTTTCTCAGATTAGCATACGCTGGGCAAATAAGAAGGAAATGATATTCGTTTACTCTCCATATAAAGCTACTAGATTTATCGAGCGTTTGACACACAAAATCTTTCTGCAAAATTTGGTGTGGATCGTCTCAACTTCTGTTCCTTTATGATAAGCCTATATTTCAGATGAATAATTAGCGACTGGTCATCCTAAAGAATCAAGCAATTTACGTTTTTGTTTAATGTTAAACTCAAATCTACTAGAAATAGAAAAAAAGGTTATACAATGACCTATTTGCACTTTCAGCAATTTTTTACTGTGTTCTTGACCAATTTCCATTCTTAAAGAGATGGACACCCTAATATCTTAAAGAAGAGACAACTTGTATTTGTTTATTATAAAGTAGAAATGTATGTACAGTTGGAAGTCTACTGCGTTCAAGGATTTTTCGTTATCATTCTAACCATTATTTCCATTATTTCGTGATCAATAATATCCCCACCATCAGCATAATGGTCATCATCATCCTCACCATCAGCATTATGGTCATCATCATCCCCACCATCAGCATTATGGTCATCATCATCCCCACCATCAGCATTATGGTCATCATCATCCCCACCATCAGCATAATGGTCATCCTCATCCCCACCATCAGCATTATGGTCATCATCATCCTCACCATCAGCATTATGGTCATCATCATCCCCACCATCAGCATTATGGTCATCATCATCCCCACCATCAGCATTATGGTCATCATCATCCCCACCATCAGCATTATGGTCATCATCATCCCCACCGTCAGCATTATGGTCATCATCAGCCACACCATCAGCATTATGGTCATTATCATCCCCACCATCAGCTTTATGGTCATCATCATTCCCACCATCAGCATTATGGTCATCCTCATCCCCACCATCAGCATTATGGTCATCATCATCCCCACCATCAGCATTATGGTCATCATCATCCCCACCATCAGCATTATGGTCATCATCATCCCTACCATCAGCATTATGGTCATCATCATCCCCACCATCAGCATTATGGTCATCATCATCCCCACCATCAGCATTATGGTCATCATCATCCCCACCATCAGCATTATGGTCATCATCATCCCCACCATCAGCATTATGGTCATCATCATCCTCACCATCAGCATTATGGTCATCATCATCCACACCATCAGCATTATGGTCATCATCATCCCCACCATCAGCATTATGGTCATCATCATCCCCACCATCAGCATTATGGTCATCATCATCCCCACCATCAGCATTATGGTCATTATCATTCCCACAATCAGCATTAGGGTCATCATCATCCTCACCATCAGCATTATGGTCATCATCATCCACACCATCAGCATTATGGTCATCATCATTCCCACCATCAGCATTATGGTCATCATCATCCCCACCATCAGCATTATGGTCATCATCCCCACCATCAGCATTATGGTCATCATCATCCCCACCGTCAGCATTATGGTCATCATCATCCACACCATCAGCATTATGGTCATCCTCATCCCCACCATCAGCTTTATGGTCATCATCATTCCCACCATCAGCATTATGGTCATCCTCATCCCCACCATCAGCATTATGGTCATCATCATCCGCACCATCAGCATTATGGTCATCCTCATCCCCACCATCAGCTTTATGGTCATCATCATCCCCACCATCAGCATTATGGTCATCATCATCCCCACCATCAGCATTATGGTCATCATCATCCCCACCATCAGCATTATGGTCATTATCATTCCCACCATCAGCATTATGGTCATCATCATCCCCACCATCAGCATTATGGTCATCATCATCCCCACCATCAGCATTATGGTCATTATCATTCCCACAATCAGCATTAGGGTCATCATCATCCTCACCATCAGCATTATGGTCATCATCATCCACACCATCAGCATTATGGCATTATGGTCATCATCATTCCATTATGGTCATCCATCAGCATGGTCATGCATTATGGTCATCCTCATCCCCACCATCAGCATTATGGTCATCATCATCCCACCATCAGCATTATGGTCATCATCATCCCCACCATCAGCTTTATGGTCATCATCATCCCCACCATCAGCATTATGGTCATCATCATCCACACCATCAGCATTATGGTCATCATCATTCCCACCATCAGCATTATGGTCATCATCATCCCCACCATCAGCATTATGGTCATCATCATCCCCACCATCAGCATTATGGTCATCATCATCCCCACCGTCAGCATTATGGTCATCATCATCAGCATTATGGTCATCATCATCCCCACCATCAGCTTTATGGTCATCATCATCCCACCATCAGCATTATGGTCATCATCATCCCCACCATCAGCATTATGGTCATCATCATCCCCACCATCAGCATTATGGTCATCATCATCCCCACCATCAGCATTATGGTCATCATCATCCCACCATCAGCATTATGGTCATCATCATCCCCACCATCAGCATTATGGTCATCATCATCCCCACCATCAGCATTATGGTCATCATCATCCCCACCATCAGCATTATGGTCATCCTCATCCCCACCATCAGCATTATGGTCATCATCATCCCCACCATCAGCATTATGGTCATCATCATCCCACCATCAGCATTATGGTCATCATCATCCCCACCATCAGCATTATGGTCATCATCATCCCCACCATCAGCATTATGGTCATCATCATCCCCACCATCAGCATTATGGTCATCATCATCCCCACCATCAGCATTATGGTCATTATCATTCCCACCATCAGCATTATGGTCATCATCATCCTCACCATCAGCATTATGGTCATTATGATCTTCGTCATCATCATCCTCATCATCACCGATTTCATCAATATCTTTTATTATTGGCATCACTTTATCATACAATTTTATTAAACAAGTATTTTCCATCATCATCTGATTAAGTTATGTCAAATTCTTCAACGTTCATTATCTTTTCGCTTTCACAAGGAAGAGTGTTTAACATGTGTTAGAATATTACGTCGTGGTATGGTTTAGTCATATACAGTGAAGCCTCGTTTATCCGGATCCCGATTATCCGAATGTCTCGCAATCCGAACGAAATTGTAAGGGAACGGAATTATTTGACCAGTTTGTTGCAGACAACTTTTGAAAACATTGTGGGAAAAGGAGAAATTGCTCGTGACGAGCAATTTCTCCTTTTCCCACAATGTTTTCTGCCATATCAGAAGATTATTTTTGGGACGGTCGACAATTTGGCGTTTGCTAAAGTGTTATAAGTATACACGTGCATACAGACCGTTTATGTCTTCTTAATGTATATAAGAACATGCGCTACTTCATTAGTTCGGATGAATCGGTAATCCGGATATTTTGTTGGGAACTGACGTGTTCGGATTATCGAGAACTCACTATACTGCACTTCTCTTAATGCGCATGTACCAAATTAATCAAGAAACAATTTACACTTTGTCACTTGTATCATTATTTTATTTTAATTCTACAATGTGATATGGTTTATTTTTACAAAGAAAAAATCGTAAACTTTTTCGGCAAGAATATTAACAAAGCTTGGGTCTCGAATTTTGAAGCTGTTTATTTGAAATCGAACTAACTACTGAATGCTTGTTTTTGGATAAAGTCTTATCTTCGAGATAAGCATTTCATAGCCTTTTTTCGACATGCCAATCATAATTTTCAAGGGCAGTAGTCACCAATAATTTGGTTTTGTCGAAAATTGAAGTTTCTTAACTTTTCATTTTGAAGCGTTTTAAAATATTTGTACACTGACTGAATGCCATATGCTTGAAGCGTGGAAGTTAACCTTTCTCTCATATGGTAGTTTTTCGTGGTAGGTAAGTCTCAAGACTGAAACACAGACTGTCGATGGTTCTACACGGCTTATGTAACCCTTTTGGGCAGTTGAGTCTGGGGTCTTCCTCTATCAATAAGATTTGGTAATACCAACAAAATTGAAATAATGTTTACTCGACATAAACCCTATTTATAGATATGAATACAAACGGTAGTCTCTAACCGTTTAACAATGGAAACACTAGCAGATGACAATTGCTAGGGTTGAAAAAAAAAGTTAATATCCTTTTGTTGAAAGGGAAAAGATCATTGCGACAAAAGAAGAAATTGCTCAGCATAGGCAATTTTGTCTTTTGTCACACTGATCAATGTTCAATGAAGTATCCTTCTGCATAGTCGTTTTAAGGCATATATACGATAAAAGGGGTTGAATTTTAAAGTGATCGAATTAAAATATCGGATGTCGGAACTAACAGTGATTGACCCCACACTGACCTTTTACCCTTATCTCCATAGCGACCATCCATAGCTGTCAGCCGACAGAAGCATTGCCAGACGACAATAATTATAACAACAAAGCAACTCCTTGCTCACGATAAAAATGTGTTGTATCCTAAAGAAACACGGATACAATACTCGCCTTTATTGATCGGTTATTGGTTCTTCTTCTTCTCCTATTAATAAACAGAACTCATTTTTAAGTATTATAGTATATATGTTCCCTGGTTTGAGAATTTAGCTTTTTTTTTAATCATTTGGCCACATCAATAAATGTCGCAAGTCGTGACTTATTGAACAATGTAGTGAGCGAGTTCACAAATAAGATCCGTGAACTTGCAGAGCCTTTGTTTTCAAAACATGTTTTTGCAAGCAACATGGGTGAACACAATCTGAAAAGGAATGCAGAATGGTTCGATCGTGATTGTGTAAACGCTCGAAAGGCTTATATGGAATCACACTATGCTTTGAATCAAAGCCATACAGATACAAACCGCAACATTTTTTGTAAAGCTAAGAGTTTTTATAAAAATACAATACGCAAAAAGAAAAACTGGTTCAATAAAAAGAAGCTCTGTGAATTAGAAAATCTCAGGTCTAAAAAACCGAAAAATTTGTGGAAACATTTCAGAAAAAGCAGTCCTAGGACGTCGAATTCAATTCCTTTGATCGACTTTTACAAATACTTTTCTACAATGGAGAATGATTTATATACTGTTAACCATCATGATGCAGATTCCTTTGTTAAAAACCACGACTTTAACTCTATTCTAGACTTCAATGAAGAACTAGACTTTCCTATTACTTTAAACGAGCTTCAAACATCGGTTAAAAAGTTAAATACCGGTAAGGCTCATGGAAATGATAACATATTAAATGAATATCTAATTGAAACTGTGGATATTCTCGGTTCTCATTTATGTGATATTTTCAATGGTATTCTCGATACTGGTTATTTTCCAGATCAATGGTCTATAGGCAATGTTATCCCTATTTACAAAAAAAGGTGACAAACAAGATACAAATAACTATAGAGGTGTCACTCTACTTAGCTGTTTCTCAAAACTTTTTACAACTATACTAAATCAAAGAATAATGAATTATTGTAACAAACATAACAGTATCTCTGATGCACAATTCGGTTTTAAAAAAGGCAGCTCTACAGTAGATGCTACTTTTGCCTTATCCTCTTTAATCGAACATTATTTAAACCACAATAAAAAAGTGTACATAGCCTTTGTTGACTTAAAGAAGTGCTTTGATAGTATAAATAGAAACGCGTTACTGTTCAAACTCCATAGTAAGGATTTTCGTGGAAAGACCCTAAGAACTATTAAATGTATGTATGAAAATGTAAAGTCTCGAGTGAAACATTGTGGAAATTTATCCGACCTGTTTGAGTACTCGATTGGGCTTAGACAAGGGGAGATAATGTCACCTGTTCTTGTGTCTTTATTCCTTGAAGACCTAGAGTTATCGTTATTTATGAATGGAAATTTTGGTATTTTAATTGATGATCTTGTTTTAATGTTGTTATTATTTGCAGACGACATGGTTTTGTTTGGCGACTCGCCTGATAACCTGCAAAAATGCCTTGATTCTTTGTTACAATATTGTAAAACATGGGGCCTTGAGGTAAATTCATCTAAAACCAAAGTTATGGTCATTAGAAAGAAAGGTCGAGTAAAGCAAGACGTGAACTTGTATTACAATGGAAGCGTTTTAGAAATTGTAGATCATTTTAATTATTTAGGAACTGTGTTGAGCTATAATGGTTATTTTAATCATAATAACGAATATTTAATAGGTAAGGTAAAGCCTTAAAAGCTGTTAACACATTGTTAAAACATTGTATAAGATATCCTTTAAAACCAAAAACACTGTCTCAATTGTTCGATTCTTTTGTTGGGTCAATCTTGGGATTCTCTTCGGAATTTTGGGGATTCACCGAATCAAAAACGATAGAAAGAGTGCACTTGAATTTCTGTAGGAGAATCCTGAGAGTGAGAACTAGCACCACGTCTGCAGGTGTTTATGGTGATTTAGGTCGATTTCCACTTTATGTAATGCGTTATTATAAAATTATTAAGTATTGGTGTAAGATATTACAAACAGACAATATTATAATCAAGAAACTGTATATACTATCTCTGTCAGATTGTAACTTAGGGAAGAAAAACTGGGTGTCAAATGTTAAACACCTGTTAGATAACTTTGGATTTTCGATTGCTTTTACAAATACACCAACCATCTGCCTTAAATCGTTTCCAAAACTTTTCAAAAACAGAGTCATTGAATGTTCCATACAAGAATGGCAATGTTCCCTTGAGTCTAGTTCATCTCTTTCAGAGCTAAGATATTTTAAACCTTATTTTGAGTATGAACAATACTTAGACATTTTGCCGCCAAATCTTAGATTCTTTTTGTCGAGAATGAGATTATCGGCACACTTTCTAAGGATACAGACAGGGCGTTACACCCAGAATGCTATACCTCGAAATGAGAGATTGTGTATGTGTTGCACATCCCATGACATTGAGGACGTTTATCATTTTATTTGTATTTGTAAAGCCTTCGGAAAAATCAGAAAACAATATATAACTGAGTATTACTATAAAAAAACCATCTGTTTTTAAGTTCAATGCCCTCATGTCTACAAATAATGAAGTTTTACTAATTAATTTGGCAAAATACATAAAAACGGCATTGGAGGCACGTCAACTATCTTTAAGCGTTCATAATCATACACAACAATCTTAATTACCTATTTTACTTATTTCTTCACTCTTTGATAATCAAATATTGTTTTACGTGTTTAGTATAACTTTACTTAAAAACCACATGGTATAATACTTTGTACAAACTATGTATAATATGACTATGTACTATGTACTTGTTTAATAAAATATGTTCTGTTCTGTTCTGTTTCCTACCAGTACTTGGCTAGACGGTGAAGTAATTAGCCGCATTCGGGGATCAAACCCGGGATAACCGGTCTCTGGTCCCCGACGCTAACCACTAAACCACCGCAATAACGTTATCGCAGTTGTAGGTGAGTCAACCCTAGTCGACGTGAGGAAAGGGCCTTAATTGTGCACCCAATATAAAAAACACCATTAAACCTTTGTAATTGTTTACTATAATAAGTTGTTTCAAAGAGTCCACAAAAAACATACTTTCTATTTGATTATATTTAATTTCATTTTTAGTATGGTAGAAAAATGCCTTGTCAACCGAAATCATGATCTTTGTATGTTTTGAATTCGCTTTGAAAAGTTTTTGTTACTTTACTTTTGTAACATTTTAGTGTTGTTTGTTATTATAATTTGTATTTATAAAGTACATCAATATCACTCCAATGGTTAAGTACTGGGAATAATGCTCACTTTTTGAGAGCCGGAAGAAACCAACGTGCATGAGGAATTATTCAGCACTTTCGATTTCCCTTTCGTCAGTACGACACATTATATCATAAGCCGAAGATACGTTAACCCTTTACCAAACAGTAACGACATTCAACCAGTTTGCTGCAGACGACTCCTGAAAACATTGTGGGAAAAGGAGAAATTACTGTTAACGAGCAATCTCTCCTTTTACCACAATGTATTCTGCCCTATCAGAAGATAGTTTTTCAATTTCATCAAATTTTGAAATGTCGCCGAAACTCTTTCAATTTTGGACAGTCAACTATTTGGTGTTTAGTAAATAGTTAAAACAAGTATATAGGAAAGAGTTGTGTCGGAACGGGTATGTTATGATTGATGGGCGAGCGTTGGATTCATTCTTATGCATTTAGCATCGAGTGTGGTTTAATGCATGAACGAATGGATTTTAAAGGCGTATCGACAGATAAGGTCATTTAGCGCCGTGGGTTAATGAATGGCTATCAAAATGTACTTAAAATGATAGTGTATATGTTGACTATGGATTGTTGAATGATTACCAACAGAAGTATATGATGAAGTATTCAACAATATGTTTCCAGAAGACAGACTGAGATGATGACTCTGTGACATAAATAGAACTGCTTGCAACGATTTATAAGAAGGTAGTAAATGACCATGTGCATTGCAGACTATTGAAGGTTCAATGCAATTCTATAACGTCCTTCACACGGATGAGGAATTCTTATTTGTCTTGCATTCAACACTCGATATACATCGAATTTCAAATATTTCAAACAGTGTGAAATCTCAAAGTGCTTCAAGCAATCATGGTTATCAAACGTACATTTGACATTTTTTACGAATAGACGGATCTTGTTTTGTGTCGACCAGACATTCATAGAGTTCGGCGTAACCTTGACAACAATCAAATAAATCAATGTATATATCCTGTACAAAGAAACATAACAAAACGATAACACTTTCTTAGTCGTATGATAAGGTTTATTAGATACTCAGGCATCTCAGATCCAATTACAAACTTTAACTTATAATTTAGGAATAAAAAAGCAAAGGACAACGAATACTATGACACAAATCAATCATAAAGTAGGGTTACATTTGCGACAAACACAGTTAAGTAGGCATAATTTGGGCCGCGTCACGCGAAAAGCGGCACTCGGACATAAATAAAAACCGCTGACTCAGCTCTTTCTTAGCGCTATTATTCCAGCATCTAGTCACGACAGTTATCATTTGTATTTATTTAAAGGTAGAACGTGATGTCCTCTAAGATGGCAAACAGTGTAACCCCAGACCAGCCGCCACGTCAGTGACGTGGCGGCTGGTCTGGGGCTACACTGTTTGCTATGTCCGAGTGCCCCTTTTCCCGTGACGTGGCCCATTTATAATGAAAAAAGAAATCTCAGTTTGCGACGACGTTTTTTCTTAAATTTCCTGAAAGCACTTCCTGATACAATGTATATTAAACAACTTCAATGCTTCCTACGTTCTGGATATATACTTGTAAATAAATTTCTATAGATTGATAGACATAATTTTAGTTAACAATGACACAAGCAAACGGTAATACATAAATGCTAATACAGTACAATCAGGCGGAGGGGGTGGGATCAAGTGATGAATGTTTACGAACTTATGTCTGAACAAGATGGGTGTCGACAGGTAATTTTGCTTTTTTCACCTACTTTTCCATTGATAGCCACATTGTGTACCCCACATGATTTGAACATAAACCTTCCGATTCCAAAACGGGTTATACGCACAGGCAAGACAGGGTTTACTAAACAACTTAGGAAAAACGTAACGTAAAACCTTTTTTATGTCCATAAATTAAACATGAAAAACAAACGAAAGCAAATACTGGCATGTCGTTTTGATCAGCACATGATAAATTATGAAGACTCTTTTAAATAATTATACTTTGCGTCTTGAATCACACAACTCAGTCATTGTGAATCAAGAATGTACAACAAATGATAAATGCATTAATGCCTTTTGTCTGTATATATACTTGTGTATGTTTAAATGTGTATGAATGGATGTGCTTGTGAGCGTGTTATTTACATGCATTTATATGAGGGGAGGGCACTGTGGGTTTGGCCATGAAGGGCGAGTTTATATGAGTAAGGGTATGAAAGATGTATGGCTACGAGGGGTGAAAGGTATCCGGAAAACGTTCATAACTTATTTATTAATGCGAATATTCGAATAATATTTTCAAAATTGATAATTTGATATTCCATGCACGTTACCCCAAAAAAACTGGGATACACCTTGCTCTGACGTACAATCCACATTCACCATGACAACATCATCTAACGTTGAGCGAGGCATATTTTGAAATTCGTCACATGTATAGGTGTCTTTAGGGAGTAGATAGGACATGTTCCTACAATCAAAATTAATTCAAAATTCATGTGACCTTTTTGCAAAGGCAAATGCAATGTCACTGCTGAAATATGACGTAAATTTTGCAAACAACGGAAGCAGAGAACGGAGCCCATTTTAACGGCAGATAACATTGTGGGAAAAGGAGAAACGCGATTATCATTAACAACATAATAAATGATTTCGTGCTCAGTTCACCACAGATAGATAACAATATATTTGGTATTCCACGTTCTAAGGCAATCGTCCTCAGCTTCCATGAATGCCGTAACCGTTCGTTCTCTCAAGCGTTCGAGCTTGATGCAGTTATCTTTGTCCGTCATTTTCCAAACTTTCCGGATTTCGGCTTGAACCTTAGACTCCTCGGTTGAGTAGCTTTGATCCTGGAGGACAGCGAACAGTGACGAGCGGAGATTCGAACTGCGGTCCGTGTTTTGCTTGGTGAGAAAGTCGAATAGAGCCTTCTCTAGAGGCCCGAATTTGCGCTTTTCTTTCTTCATTCGCTGCTCCTCCTTAAGAATAAAAGACAACGTTTTAAGGGCAAAGTGCAAAGAACCGAGCAAATAGATGTCTTAAGTCCAACTCCGCCTAAAAACCATGCAAAACCTGAAGAAAGTGATTTATCGTATGTCACAAAATTTAACGAATTTGTGTTTTTCTGATAGCCGACACCCTAAAAATAAGCAATCACAGTTTTTTTCTTCAAAAATTTGATTTTGGTGGATTTGGAAGCGTTTCAAAAAATTGCTTTTTGCTGAATTCAAAAGGATTTATATAGCAAAATTCAGTTAGATTTTTCTCCCAAGACCAACCTCGTTCATCAAACAATACGCTTTCATTTGGTACATACGGTAATGATCTCTTGATGTCAAATCTAAAACCCGCGTGTTTTTCTGTATTTTGATGTAAATTAACACAAAACAAGTTTATTTGATTTTCAGGGGAAGCAACTCTGTATACCTAGGATTTCATGGATTACTTCCCCAAAAGGGAGGTTATAAGTAATAGTAATCAATATCAAAACTTTTTCAAGAAGATCTTCTAATACTTAAAACCAAATGTTAGTATCATATAAAAAAATGTTTATATTCAATAATCATACAAATCAAAATCAAAACCACTTATTTTTTCTTTTTATTGATAGTTGTTCACTTGTCAATTTATTTACAAATGACTCCCTTAGCAACAACAACAACAAAAACAGCAAAAAAGGCGGGTTTTGAAGTTTGTTATCAGTGTAAACATTGTTGAGTGGCTGTATTGTTTAGAAAGTAATCTCCTTTTGTTATAGATGGGATTGAAAAAAATGACACAAAGGCTTCAGTTTTGTTTATATTTACAAAATGAAGGTATTATAGTGCAATCATGATGTCATAGTGTCAATATGACAGATTGTTTTCCTTGTCACAATAAGTGAATGACTTAATTATCCCAAAAGACAGCTGCAAAGAAGAAAGGTAAGATAATTCTTTTAATGACTTGATTTCTTTATCTAATGTAATTGAAATATCTTCATTTCTTTGTGATGGGTAGGGTAATAATGTATTCTGCATACTGTATGTCTTAAAAAATCATTTTTGGATAGGCCTTATGGGTTTGTGCTACTCTTATAATAAAGAGATTCCCTGACCATGCTGATTTTATGTGAAGAGTCTTTCTTTTCCATTTCTAACAATCATTTCTTTAAAAAAAAATCATAATGAAAAAGACATTTCACAAAAACAAGCATTGCGCATGCTTATAGTTCCTATCAGTTACAAAAACACATATGGATCATGGATTAGAAGGAACTTAGTTTTAGATGAAAAAAAAATCAATCTCTTAAAGAAATATGTAAATCATTTTGCTCATATTGAGTTGCTATGTTCAGAATTATTCACCTGTCTTATACTACTAAAAATCACATATTATATTTCAAGATGATTTCCCTAAAATAATGTTCATATCTTAATTCTCAAGCCAAATTGTCAAGCTAAGGCTTTTCTCATTCATATTTGTCTTGTTTTATTTGGATCAAACATTATGTTAAAAAGACGCAATTACATCCGATAAATGAAAAGTGCTATCGTCGTAATTTGGTTGATTTCATGCCCCTTAACCCTTAGAATGCAGGGTAATTTTCTTTAATAGATTTGTGTGTCGTCTGATCACAAAAAACTTATATATCTACTTAATCTTATTCGGAAAAGATACTCAGAGAAGCAATAAAGTCAGTTTACAGGCCAGCCGCCAATTTACTTGGCGGCTTGTCTGGATCTTATCTGTTTGCATGTGCATGAGGTCGGTTCCAGCACTATAAGGGTAAACATAATAATAATAACTCATCATAGTACGACGGGAACCAAACTAGAACGTTCTACGAGCATGACAACATTACCGAACCACTTGAGTCTTACCTTGATTCCATCATAGTACGACGGGAACCAAACTAGAACGTTCTACGAGCATGACAACATTACCGAACCACTTGAGTCTTACCTTGATTTCATCATAGTACGACGGGTACCAAACTGGATCGTTCTGCGAGCATGACAACATTACCGAACCACTTGAGTCTTACCTTGATTCCATCATAGTACGACGGGTACCAAACTGGATCGTTCTACGAGCATTACAACATTACCGAACCACTTGAGTCTTACCTTGATTCCATCATAGTACGACGGGAACCAAACTAGAACGTTCTACGAGCATGACAACATTACCGAACCACTTGAGTCTTACCTTGATTCCATCATAGGCTTCCACAAATATGGCAATGAGAATATTGAGGACGACTATCGTGAACACAGCTACGTAAGTGCAGATGTAAAATCGGGAAAACCACCACACGAGCGAACTGCTTCCTGTCTTCAAGTATTCAACGTTAGCTAGCGTTGCATAGATTTCATCCCCATTACTGATAGAGAACAGGGTTTCAATCGTGGACGATGCAGTCTCAAACTGAAATGAGAGATACGAATGTTTAACATATTACCAAACAATAACGACATTAAACCATTTTGTTGCAGACGACTCTAGAAACATTGTGGGAAAAGGAGAAATTGCTCGTTACGAGTTATTTCTCATTTTCCCACAATGTTTTCTGCCTTATCAGAATATTATTTCCCAAATTCATCACATTTTGATATGTCGTTTGCAAACCTTTTCAATTTGGGACAGTTGAATATTTAGCGTTTAGTAAAGTGTTAAAACAATTTTGTTTTTATTAAGGAGTATAGTATTTCTCGCTGGAACGTGTCATCGCTGTTATAGCAACAGGCCAAAAAGGTCTTATTCAAATACTTGTATACTAACTTCGACTGTTTTCCGCGAAAATATTTTGAATGTATACTGTTTATCTCTGTGATAAAAATAAAAATGATTTGAATGCATCGCTTCTTGAACGCAAAATGTACCAAAATCTACACGAAGAACCTAGCAATGGTCACTAAATGTTAAATATTAATCCATTTTCCTCCTTAATTTATTTAAAATCCTGTTTATATTTACGAAAAGAAGTTCGCATGTTATCACACCATATTTGTAACAGTTCGTAGAGACAAGGAACAGCATTATTGAATTGACAGTGACAGACTTACTCGCAGATGTACCAGAATTACCTCCCTTGGACACAAAAGGGATATGCACGATTTTTTTTATGGAAATCGACAGAAACTGAGGATCATTTCAGTCTGTGATATGTTTAAATTATTTGTCCATTCTTGCCATAAAAGTACAGTATAATCAAAGTTTAAACTAAAATTTATAAGATATGTGGTATGATCTACTGCTGTATCGGCGAGGGCATTCATACCTTGCGTAATAATGCCGCAGTGTTTCGGACGTACGTACTTTTATGTATGTTTGTAGAGGTGTCAAACGCTTTCGGTTACCGTTGCACAGATACTACTTTTACTCGAAGAATGATAGGTAATTTTCTAAAAATAGATTTTTGTGTCGTCTGCTGTCCAAATCAGTGAATAACTGCTTAATTTTGATGAGGAAAGATACTCAGAGTCGCAAACAGCATAGACCAGCCGCCAATTTGTTTGGTTGCTGGCCTTGATCTAACCTGTTTACATAAGCATGAAATTGGTTCCAGCACCATAAGGGTTAGTTATCGAGAATGGCCTAGTATTCAGTTCAATTTATGTATCTAATGTCACCCGTACTACAGCTTTGCTCTATAGTAGGACAAATCGCAAAACGCCTTGATAACATCGTTACCAAATATGTAGTTAACCCTTTCCCAAATAACAAATGTTCGACTGTCCCAAATTAAAAAAAGTTTGCAGACGACATTTCAAAATATGTTGAAATTGGAAGATAATCTTCTGATAGGGCAGAAACATTGTGGGAAAAGGAAAAATTGCTCGTTACGAGCAATTTCTCCTTTTCCCTCAATGTTTCCTAGAGTCGTCTGCAACAAAGTGGTCAAATGTCGTTTTTGTTTGAGAAAGGGTTAATGGCTTTACATGCCAGGCGTATTTAATATTTGATTGTTAAAGACATAGACATAGACAAAATTTTATTGACATAAGCTAGTACAGCTTCTAGTCATATACAAAAATACATATTTACAATTACTTTACATAACATGTTACCGTCGTCTCAAAAAAGAAAATAATACATAAATAATAACCGCCATGGAAGAAAGATTTTCGTAAAATGAAAATGAGAATAAGCATGATGTACGTGTATAAAAGTTAACTATTAATCAGTAATCATGGAATTTATACATATGTTCCTAATGTATCATATTAAAGATCATATTTACCTTAACATGATAAGGTCCCAAAACGACATAACCGATAAGGAAAAATCCCACAAACAGCACACCAATGCAAATCAAATACGCTAACATGGCCTTTAAGGCTCCAGCCAATGTCTTGAAAAGGATCTGGAAAGAAACATGAAATTATAAAGTCATCTATTGTGTGTACATGTACCCAGATATTTGTATACATTGAGTTTACATAACGGAACAAGCCCTCTAATCGATTCCAAAACACAGCTTTAAGCGTTTACTCTACATCAAAGGGTCCAAACTCATCGTTGTCAATTTGTCCGGTAGTCACTTTAATTGTATGGATGAATGAATATGACTTAATTGCAGTTTCCAGTATTACGATAGGTTTTACCAGCGTATGATCTAAACATTTTCCCACCCAGACTGGATAACAGCAATGCCCTGTCATTGACTACTTTCCAATAAGCATTTAATCAATCAGTGTTGAATGAGGTAGAAATCATGTTACGTTGGTCAGTTGTATGGAGCGAATTATATCGATTTAACCAAATTCTGTTGTATACCAAAAGAAATGTTGTACTCACATGGAATTTTGACTCCAGTTTGAAGATTTTCAATGTGTATAACAATGCCAACTGACCGCCGAGACTCAGACACACAGCATTACCATCAAAATCTGATAATATCTCGTGTGAGGTCTGGAAATAGAAAAGGAACACACTTGATAATAAACAATTTCTGTATGCCCCTTCCAAATGTTTTTAATGAAGTATACCACTCATTATTGAATTGATACACGTTCAAACCTTAAATGCTCACGTAAGGAGAGTAATGCTTTATCAAACTATATCAGTTGGTAACCTTTTGGCCAGATTCAAATAGTTATCACCAAAAAAACCATCAGCACAACTTAAACGTGATACACAAATTTTGATCCGACAAAAGGGATTTCACTATTTCAAATATGTAAACACACAGAATGTTGATAAACATGACTGAATTCGGGACAACTATATTTCAAGCACACAATGACTTTTGTTAAAGGATTTCATTAAATGGGATCTCACAACATTTATTAATTAATTCGCGTGACTTTTATGAACATAATAAAAGAACTCCATATATTCAATGATGTATTTGTACTCATATCCTTGTACGCTCCTTTAAAGCTGCTCGTTCACAAACGTGAGGAAATTTGGAAGTTAAAAATTAGTTTCCTTGACATTTTTCAAAAGCTGTGTTGTTGTATGATTCGTATCGGTAATTAGCCATTGGAATCATATTTAGTTTCTATTCAACTTCTTAGAGCCTGTATATAGTGAATCAATATGCATTAACCCATTACCAAAATAATAACGACATTTAACCACTGTGTTACAGACGACTCTGGAAAACATTGTGGGAAAAGGAGAAATTGCTCGCGACGAGCAATTTCTCCCTTTTCCCACAATGTTTTATGCCCTACCAGATTATTAGTTTTCATTTTCATCACATTTTGAAATGTCATTTACAAACGCTTTCAATTTGGGACAGTCAAACATGTGTTGTTTGGTAAAGGGTTAATACCCACAACCGTTGCAACTGTTTTATGATCTACCGCATATAGATGATTCATACTTAGATATGTTTACGCTTCCTGAATTACAATCGTACGTCTTACAATAAAGTAAATTCTAAGAACATCAATTTAATCTTGTAAATGAATTGGCAAAATTATGTTTAACACATTACTACCTAACGCCACATTTTTGTGTCTTTCAGCAGACGTCTTTCAAAAAGCATGTGGCAAAAGGAGAAATTGGCGTTTCAATATATTCACAAATCATAACAGCAGAACTGAACTATTTTTTCACATATTTACAAAGCTTTTAAAAGAATGTCGTCTGCAGGTGGTAAAGAATTGATTAACCTTAAAACAGCAATCAAGTTTTCTGTACATGTGTAACAGATATAATTGGCTTCGTATGAATTCAGATGTACATGTATTCACGTTAAGTCTTGATGGCTCAATATATGGTATCCTCAGCTAATATTGTTTAGACTTTCCTGAGGTTTCTATTTCTCCCCAATCCTTTAATTTTATATCGTCTTCTTGAACGCAAGAATGATTGACCAAAGAGTGAATTATTCGAGCGATTAAAAACTACTTTAACAACTTAAGTATGTTCCCGATTTATGACAGATATGTGGAATTTCCAATTTAATAAGAGTTATCTTTTTAAATTCTTCAATTTGAACAAATCTCTAACTTACGTCTTTGAGTTTATTTATTTCAAATAGCAGGCATGTCGGCAACACTTTGCCATTGGCCTTAACAATATATAAATTTACGAAATATAGCAATCATTACAAAGCAATAGAAAACAGTAAAATAACATGTACTTTTCACAGAAAAGCAAATATAAAATTAAATATAAAAAGAAAACAAGATACCCGATGGAATGACAGAAGAATTTAACAATAATTGATACAGAAAGAGTAATAGTTTACGGTTCATTGCTTCTAATCCTGAAAGGATCCCTTATAAATGTTGCAGTATTAAGTACAGTACATCTGTTTTCTGATGACAAAATGTTGTTGAATTTATAAACAGTAGGAAAAGAGGTTAATTTAAGATAGTCTGTTCGTAAATCTCTGTATTCGTTAATACATCAATAAATTAACTTACCCACGGATCAAACGCTATCTTTGTCACACCTGTTATTGTTAACGCGTCTGAACCAATTATCATAACATCCCAGATTAAGACTATCCCCAGTTTGAAGTATTCGCTCAAGTCAAGATCTGTTGGATTGTCGCCTTCTTTCGGAATTTCATAAAAGTCTTGAAAGTGACTTCTCATATACCCTTTGGTCGCCTGAAAAAGAGGATGAGATAAATATTTTGATTTGTAGTATTGTATTGGAATTCCTTGCATGGTTGCAAGATAAGAACTCGGATACTTGGGTATTTTGAAACTACGTAACTGCACCTGGGAGCTAGGCATGTTCTTCGATATTTGGGATCGGTTTAGAGGAAGAAAATGAAAATAAAACAACATTATTTTTGAATAAAATTTATGGTAAACATACAGTAATATGGGTTCATTAAAATCGAATATTCGAATACTATTTTGCTATTCGAATATTCGACCCGCTATTCGAATATTCGAATATTCGAATATTCGCTCCCATCCCTAGTATTTTCGTATTGCATAGCCTTCTCCTTAGAAGTTGGCCACTGTCAGGCTAAAATACTGTACCGTATACCCTCTTCTCAGCGCTTCACATTTATTTCTTTTTTTATCTCATAAAACCCATTTTTCAACACTGTTCTGTCGAAACTTTTGAGAAAAAAAGGATGAATTGCTCTCGATGAAAGATTTATCCTTTTGTGGCAACTGTTTCTATCCAACATCACGAATATCAGGTTTGGCTACTTTTTTCATCTTGTCAAAGAAAGGTATCTGTATGTAGATTAAAGAGGAACAGAAATATGGGCAGACATCAATCACCCTTTTATGCGGATTGATTAGGAACTGACCTCGGGCTATAGACTATTCCTCCTCAACATTGGCTTGACTCTTTACCACATGCAGACGACAACTTTTTAACTGAAGGAGACGACTTTAGAAAAGCTTTGTAAACGTGAAAAACATTTCAGTATTGTTGTCGTGATAAGTGAATAGATTAAAAAATGCATTGTGGCAAAAAGGAGAAATTTCTTGTGACATGCAATTTCTCCTTTTGCCTAATTGCTTTTTGAATGTCGTCTGCTGCAAGACGCAAAAATGTGGCGATAGGTGGTATTGTGTTTACAAAAATGTAACTATGGGTAGAAATTGTTTCCACTCCATACAAATTAAGTAAAAGAAGATTATACACCCCTTATACTAGCCCTTTCCCCAACAATAACGACATTTGACGACTTTGTTGCAGACAAAGAGCATTTTTTCCTTTTCTCACCCGGTTTTCTGCTCTTTCTGAAGAATATTGTTCAATTTCATCACATTTTGAAATGTCGTCTGCAAACTCTTTCAATTTGGGACAGTCGAAGATTTGTTGTTTGGGAAAGGGCTAGGCTTTCTGTTATCCCGATTTGGTTTGCTCAGGGTCTGATGTTCATAAAATGAAACGTTTTATCCGACTTGCAATAGATCATTGGATTTCCACATATAAATGGAATTGTATTCAGGTTTTGATTGGTGCAATTGGATTTTATCCCAATTTTTAACAATATTTCAGTTTAAACGCAACATGAAGCATAACTATTATTGATTTGGGTATCTCATAACCAGTAATGTATGGCGTGGTTTGCAAGATTGCGCCGATTTCCCCATATTTTGATTACGTGAAGATATTCAAAGCAAGTCGGAAATCGCGTACAGGTCGTGAATATTCATCTAGAATTATTTTCATTTGTATTACAATCGAGCTGTACGCCTTCCACAACTGTTTTAGCGATCTCATGGCGTAAAGTGTACAAACCAAAGACACGAGGTAACATCTCTCTCGAATGTGGGGGACAGTGGTGCAGTGACAGAGCTTCGGCCTCTTGCATCGAAGACCCTGGGTTCGAATCCCCGTTAGGCGTAGTGAAATTTGCCGGGACTGACCCACAAACCGGCGCAAGTACTGGTTTAGTATTCAGGAAGTAGTCATCGATAGTGACATTGAACAAGTTTCAAGCTTCCTTCACAATCGATGTAAAAAATAGGTAATTTAAATAAATAACTGAACACTAGTCTTTTTGAACCATCGACCGTTATCAAGGGAGAAGGCAGTCAGGCGGAGTGATCACGTGATCAATGCTTACAATATAAAACAGATTGCAAATGGCGGAGCCAATGAATGCGCAGGTGTTTATTCATTTTTTTCAGCAGATTACTTTTGCTTTTCACTATTTCATATACATCATGTTCTAACTATTTTCCGCAACAGCCGGTGGATGTTGATACCATTTTGGCCATTCTCTAGAAGAATCAGCAGAGAATTAATTTCGAGTTGAGGGATACGAATGACCAAAGACCATCACCCATCGACTTCGATTTCTCTATCGAGAGTTAGACGTAACGCCGTTATTATCAACGGGTTATCATAAACCACCAGAACCGAAAAGTAATTGGTCGGAATACATAAAATAGTGGAAAGCAGAAGTAATCTGCTGAAAATAGCAAATATACCTGTGGCGCGGAAATCTGGTTCGGACGTTTTTCGTATACAATTGTCACGTGATTACCGCGCTTGTTAGTTGGAATGTACTGTCATGATTATCAAACAAATCTGCTGTACGACATTACCTTAATAAGAAGTAGTCCTGTCGTAAATGACAATACTCCACATAGTCCAGATACTCCACAGAAGATGAGCACAGCAATTCCCAGTGCCTTGTATCCTGTTGATAGATCTACGTCTGAAACACAAGGGAAACACGTAAACGATTATACATGTCGTATACAGGCGTCATATAATGATAACCCACGTCTGAAACACGAGGGAAACACGTAAATGGTTATAAATATGGTAAACAAGCGTCATATTGGGATGATACACGTCTGAAACACAAGGGAAACACTCAAATATTTATAAACAGTGTGTACATGTGTCATATCGGGATGACAAACGTCTCAAACACAAGGAAAACACGTAAATATTCATACATCTTGTAAACAGGCGCGTCTGAAACACAAGGGAAACACGTAAATATTTATACACCTTGTAAACAGGCGTCTTATCGGAATGACAGACGTTTGAAACACAAGGGAAACACGTAAATATTTATACATCTTGTAATCAGGCGTCATATCGGAATGACAGACGTCTGACATTTTCTCTTAAGTAGTATAACTAAGATACAAACGAAGTATAAATTGAGAGAAGCAATAGACCTCATTTATGTATAGATCAAATGAGAGCTCCTGTTAAATTAGTGCAATATAATTGGTTAATATTGACAAAAAAGCTGCCTTCTAGTGTGTGGGAGTAAACCGAATACTTAATCGAACACCCACAATCCATAAAGTATTTTATGTTTGCATAATATTCTATTAATGTATTAATCCTGTGAGAGCTGAGTTGGGAGGGTGTTCAAACTAGTATGGCAAATGTAATTAACAAAACTTTACTTGAAAGAAAATGACATAAACCTAAACAAGTCCTAAAGAATGAGGTAGTAGTAAAACCAATTATTCACATCTATCATGCTGGATGGCCAATCAAACAGCCAATTCTACAGAGTACATGGCACCCAGTAACTTAGTCCAGATAACTGGTCTCGAAGGCTATTGCTATTTTGACTAGCGAAGCACGATAAATGTACAAATGATGAAAAAAGCATCGTTCACGGATCATTATTGAGGCTACCAGTGAACAATCTTATTCATATCCTAGAAATGGTGTGCAGAACAGACACAGATGCGGCAAAAAAGAAAACATACTTGTTAATGCTTCTTTCAGTCATAACATTATGAAATTGAACACCTTTAACGATTGTTTTTAAGATGTATGAGATTTCTACTCACCCGGTACAGAATAGTTGATATCAGAACATTTTATCCTACTGCTCCTCGTGTCGAGATCCACAAGCATCTGTCCATTGTTATCCTCGTCAAGAAAGCTGATCTGAAAGCATAAAACAATGTTTGTATAAATTCACTATTGAAGACGCCGCCCTTGCAACTCTTGTAATTAACCTTTTTCCAAACAACAAATTGTTGAATGTCCCAAATTGAAAGAATTTGCAGACGACGTTTCAAAATGTGATGAAATTGGAAAATAATCTTCTGATTGGGCGGAAAACATGGTGGGAAAAGGAAAAAATGCTCGTTATGAGCAATTTCTCCTTTACCCACAATGTTTTCTAAAGTCGTCTGCAACAAAGTGGTCAAATGCCGTTATTGTTTGGGAAAGGGTTAAATGAGTTCGAAATTCCGTCGTTTTTTTTTTATTTGATTACTATCGTAATAAATTGGTACTTTTCTTTTAGATAAAATAAAATGTAACGTCTGATGCATTTTATCTTAATTTTGGGTCTACAATCTGAATTCAAAATATTTCTATTCGGAGAAAATTATTTGTCTCTTCTTTGCCGACAGTGATCCTGGTTGGCGCTAGGTAGAATAACGCAAGACAACCTGTTTGAAATAAAAAGAAAATCATACGGAACTAGTTTTTCAATTAGTTTGAATAAGTATAAAACTATAGGTGACATACAATTTAACTCTTTCCCAAACTTTAGAAAACATTGTGGGAAAACGCTCGTAACGAGCAATTTCTCCTTTTCCCAGATTTTCTGCTCTTTCTGAAGAATATTGTTCAATTTCATCACATTTTGAAATATCGTCTGCAAACTCTTTCAATTTGGGACAGTCAAAATGTGTTGTTTGGGTAAGGGTTTAGGTTTGTTTTTACATATTACAATCGAAATAAAGATAATATAACAGCATCTTTGACGTTTTGTCTTTGTCGGCAATATGGCTTATCAGTTGTGTATTGGTCAGCGTCGGGGACTAGAGATCGGTCAACCAGAGTTCGAATCACGAAGGTGGCCAACACCGTCGAGTGTCCTTGGGCAAGACAAATTCCCTAGCCTAGTATTGGTAGGTCATCAAGGGAGCATGTACTATAATGCTCGAAAGTGGCGCTTGTACATTGATAGGAATACCGAATGAGGCCGGTCAATTTAAAAGTACTGCAAATAGTAAGCTCTAAATTACCGATATACGTCTGATGGTTTTTTATTTTGAAATGTGATTGTTTCTAGTGTTAATGGCTAATGCTTACTCAGGACGGTGTCGCTATGTAACAATAATATTGCAGGAGAAGTTTTTCTTTCTTTTTTGTTATAAATTTAGCAAATGTCACAATGCTACCTATATGTTTCTTGTTTTCGTTGAACCGTTGCATACATTAAATTAACAGTTAAACAAAAAAAAATGAAACTATTTGAAATCAGTCAAGCAAAAAGTGTACATGCATTATAAAGATGGAATGGTCGTGATGCACGTTTCTGATATTCTTGTTAGTATGTCTAAAGAGGAAGAGAGCAAGCGTGCGTGTCAACACAATCGGATGAGGAAAATATTGGATTGTACGGGGATTGAAAATGTCGAAGATAAGTCAATTTATTCGGGTTTTTTTCCCTTACATTTTGAGCCATAAACACAACGGTTCAACTTATGAACAATCAATAATATGTTTTCAGTTCAGTCATGATTATCTAGTGGTAATTATATTTATTATTAACCCATTACTAAAGAATAACGACATTTTACTAGTTTGTTGCAGACGACTCTGGAAAACATTGTGGCAAAGGAAGAAATTGCTCGTGACGATCTTTTAATCAGACCTCCCGGAAGTAAACTTTTTGCGCTGAAATGCATTTCATACTTTTATGTTACTTTATATCTTATGTCTATGAGAAGAATGAATTTCATTTTTTACTACCCTATCATTTTAACCTACCGTTCCTTGTATGAATAGACACAAAGCTCTTTTCGAGATTTCATACACCCGGACGGAATGAAGTCTGAAACCCAACCGGATGGACAACAACCTGAAATTAAATGAAGAAAACGGTAAAGTAACACATGGTTTAACCCCTTTACCAAACGCAACATTTTCGACTGTCCCAAATTGAAAGAGTTTGCAGACGACATTTCAAAATGTGCTGAAATTGAAAAATAATCTTATGTTAGGCCAGAAAACATTGAGGGAAAAGGAGAAATTGCACGTTACAAGGAATTTCTCCTATTTTCACAATGTTTTCAAGAGTCGTCTGCATCAAGGTTATCAAATTCTGTCATTGTTTGGTTATGTTTTAATTAAACAGAATAAATACTGTAGTAGCCTATTTTGTCGGAATAAATATCGACACCAACAACAGTAAGTATTGCTCAGGTCTAATTGCTTCTGTTCGTTCAACCATACCTTTTCATATAATCTTTCGGATTGAGGAGTTCATTCAACCATACATTTTTACAGGGTCTGTTAGATTCAGGAGTTTATTCATCCATACCTTTTTACAGGATCTGTTAGACTTAGGGGTTCATTCAACCACACAATTTTACAGGAACTGTTAGATTCAGGAGTTCATTAATCCATACTTTCTTACAGGATCTATTAGACTTAGGGGTTCATTCAACCATACATTTTTACAGGATATGTAAGATTTATCCGTTCATTCAACCATACGTTTTCACATGAACTGTTAGATTCAGGAGTTCATTGAACCATACATTTTTACAAGAACTGTTAGATTCAGGAGTTCATTGAACCATACATTTTTACAAGAACTGTTAGATTCAGGAGTTCATTGAACCATACATTTTTACAAGAACTGTTAGATTCAGGAGTTCATTGAACCATACATTTTTGCAAGAACTGTTAGATTCAGGAGTTCATTGAACCATACATCTTTACATGGTGTGATAGATTCAGGAGTTCAGTCAACCATACATTTTTGCAAGAACTGTTAGATTCATGAATTCATTTAACCATACATTTCTACAAGAACTGTTAGATTCAGGAGTTCATTGAACCATACATTTTTACAAGAACTGTAAGATTCATATGTTCAATGAACCATACATCTTTACATAATTAAACATAATCTTTTAAAAGATCTGTTAGATTTAGGGATTAATTCAACCAAACATTTTTACAGGATCTGTCAGATTCATGTGTTCATTCAACCATACTTTTTTAAAAGATCTGTTAGATTTAGGGGTTAATTCAACCAAACATTTTTACAGGCTCTGTCAGATTCATGTGTTCATTCAACTATACCTTTTGACAGGATCTGTCAGATTCAGGATTTCAAAGGATTTCCTGATATTGTACATATATCGAGTCTTGTTGGTTATCGGATCAGTAGTAGAATTCAGACCAATGTCAACAGGGAAACTTGTCTCTGTGAATAGAAATAAATGTCGTATTATTTCATTCCCTTATTCATAATAGTTTGTGTTAATCTACTTAGATGATGAAAGACTTCATTTGAAATTGTAGGCAGCAACATACTTTGATATACGTTTTATACTCTTTTTATACTATTGTATAATTCCAAAAAAACAACGCTGTGTTTGATACCTTTGATCGTTGATTGGTGAGGTACATTAACTAGACTGCAAATTCCAATTTTCATCAAACAGATCCGTATTCCACATTGACTGGTGTTTTAGTTGTTTAATACTATTTTATTGCATTTAATGTTGACATTCAAAATACAAAGTAGCACACAGCAAGTCATACAAACATGGAGTGATATTCTGTATTAAGATAGTTATATTATCGGTGTTGGGGATGACATTTTGAACTGTTGCCCTCGGCCTACGGCCTTGGATTAACTGAACAATAGTCACCCCTCGACCTCTGGACCACAGCTTAGACTGTTCCACAAATGCACATGAAATAACTAAATACTGTTAGATACAAAATTACTGGAGTGGTTCGCAAAGTAAACCTTTTAGAAACTTCTTTTTTTATCATCGTAAACTGCCCAGCAATTTTGGCTCCCTAAAATCATTAAGAGTAGTTTGAGTACTTTGAGAAAATGAAAGTCAAAATGAAATATAGTTGAAACGATACATATTCTGTATTGGTGGATGTAATACAATAACATGTAATGATAGCTGTTGAAAGCATGGTTAATTCAGGAAGCGTCGATATATATTTATATTTAAAGTCTATATGCGTTAGATTCTTTTTGACTGTACCAAATTCAAAGAGTTTGCAGACGACATTTCAAAATGTGATGAAATTAAAAAAATGTCTTCAGATAGAATAGAAAACATTGTGGGAAAAGGAAAGATTGCTCGTTACGAGCAATTTCTACTTTTCCCACAATGTTTTCTAAAGTCGTCTAGAATAATGTTGTCAAATGTTGTAGTTGTTTAGGAAAGGGTTAATTCGCTGTATGCAGGCTCTAAAGGTAATTTTGCTTCCAACGGCTATTCTTCGGTGCGTGGCATACAGCAATACATCTGCTGTACAGAGAAAAATAAATTAAAACAATGAGTATTACGTCCGTGAATAAGCAGATAATCTTCGGGTATTGACGGCTTCTCCAATAGGTAAACCGGAAACCACATGTTTTTTTGCTAATGGTATAACCGGTGTTATCATAACTTGTTACTCGTACGTATGTTACCGTTATCCGCTCTCCAATGTGTTGCGTATTTAAGACAGAATTACCTTCGATTTCTAATCCAGTCTCTGACCCATCGAACCCGGGAAAGTTGAAGTATCTCATGTGAACCGTCATGTCATCATTGTAGCCATTGCCGCGTAACAGTTTATAAAACCCAATCGCGTCATTTTCGGCATTAAAGTACTGCAACAATCAGACAATGATTTTATCATACACTGTATGGATGTTTATTTATACGGGAAAAGTTTAGAACACAGTTCTTAAACAGACGAAATTGAGATTTTATTGTTTTAAATAATTAATATCCTCTACTAATAAAATAACATCACAGATATATAAAACTAAATAGGTCCAGCTCAATTTATTCAAATTAAATGATGTCCTTTGTAAACAATGGTCTTTTATTTCCATCCTGTGATCTAATAGAAATTGGTAGGACTGTCTTGGACCCAGATTATGAAATGGGCTATGGTGCTAGCAAGGTGCGTGTAAGAGTTACCCATTACTATTTATAGAGTTTTTCAATCACTGAAGGCCCTAATCCTCGTTTCACAATTATGCAATGACAACACAGGATTCCTCCACTTTCAAATGTAGATATTGACAACGGTCATTCATTTAGTGGTGAGAATTGTTTAAATCACCGTTCTATCATTTGTTACTCACACAACACCTTTAAGCTAGCCCCTTTAACCCTCTACAAAACGCCAACTTTTCGACTCTACCAAGTTTGCAGACAACATTTCAAAATGTGATGATAAAAAAATCTTTTAATAGGGCAGAACACATTGTATGAAAAGGACAAATTGCTCGTTAAGAGCAATTTCTCTTTTCCCACACTATTTTCCAGAGTCGTCTGCAACAAACTGGTCAAATTTCGTTATTGTTTGGTAATGGGTTAGCACAAAGTATGAACGAAATACGAATGTGTACTTCTTTAACTAAAGAACACAAGTTAAGATCTTGCTATGGACCTTTGGTATGTCACTTACTCTCTCGACAGCATAGTTGATGTGTTCGATAAGTTCTTCTATTTCGTAGACAGCGAAATCCCCGTGAGCTGGTGGGTATGGGGGAGTCTCCTGGCCTGCAATATAAATACAATCGTAAAATTTGAGAAAATTTGAAACTCATATGAGTTGTTATGTTCTAACGGGGATTCGAACCCGGTACATGCAGTAAAAGAGGCCGACGCTCCACCACTGTACCACTGTAGCATTGTTATGCAGGTTTTTAAAGAAACTTGAAAAAACAACAAGATTAAATTGTGATATTTAAACAATCTCTGGGTATTTACACAACTATTTAGTCCTGGGCGTAATGATGTAAACAGGTGTGTTATCCGGCGAATTTCCCCAGAATGTCTGGTGTATTCAAATTTCACGTGACCTTTTTGCAAAAGCCAATGCAATGTCACATGCTTGAATAACACATATGTCGCAAGGATCGCGAGATTTCCTACACATAGATGACAGGCCAGCTGTCAATCTACTTGGCGGCCGGCCTGGATCTAATCTGCTTGTATAAGCATGAAGTCGGGTCTAGGGTATCGTTTTACTAAACAACTTAAGGAAGATATTTTAAGTCTTAACTGATAAATATGGATAGTATCTTCAATGAAAGTACATGTACAATATTGCAATGTGACACTTCATTGGAAGCGCCTCGGAGAGACGATTCCAATGATGTGTTACTTTGCAATGTTGCTTCGCCAAATATTAAAATAAGAGGAATTGTTGTTTTAGACTTACGCAAATATTAAGCGTTAAATATTTAGTAAAACGATACCCAGTACTATAAGGGTTAAAGTTTCTGTATCGGAGAAGGCGTTAAATTCCACCTAAAAACAAGTATATTTTTAAGATCATATTTCTCGTCCTTTCCAAGCGTCATTCTTAATCCTTATAGCGTCATTCTTATGTAAACAAGTTAGATCCATGCCAGCAGTCAAGTAAATTGGTGGTTGGCCTGTGATCTTATCTGTTTACTACTCTGAGTATATTTCCCTATTAAAATTAGGTATATAGTTTAGGTTTTCGAAAGCAAACGATACAAAAATCTATTTTTAGAAAATTACCCAGCATTTTAAATGTTTAATTCGATAAGGAAAAAGTAAATCATCCAAACTAACGCCGTGATGACAAAACTATGAAATTGTGTTTGTTTTGGCTGATTGGCAGAGAAGTGCTGTTAAATGAAACTTCCACAGCAACCAAACACTTCCAGAAAAACCCTCGTAAATGACAAATCTTCTATCTTTTGGATTAATGATTTCACTGACCCGTGTATAAAGTCGTTTGTTTAAGAGAAAAAGGAGTTCATATACAAGGATGAACATCCATCTTGGAAGGTGATTTTCTATAACAAACATACTATTAGCCCTAATAGTGCTTGAACCGACTTCATGCGTATGCAAACAGGTTAGATCAAGGCCAGCCGCCAAATTAATTGGCGACTGGCCTGTGGTCTAATCTGTTTGCTACTTTGAGTATCTTTCCTCATCAAAATTTAGCAGATATTGAAGGTTTTGGAAAGCAGAAGGCACACAAATCTATCTTTAGATAATTACCCAGCATTCAAGATATATGTTATAACAGTTTTACAGTTTAAGACCCGCTAGAAGCTGCCTCTAGGTTTTTTCCATCCAAAATGAGACAATCATTGCACTATAACTGAATGATTCGTGAACTTTCTTGCTAGGCCTTCCTTTGTCATCTAAAACTACTTTTGAATTTTGGTGCTTAGAAAACAAATGACCATATGGTCAACTTATCCCTATTCAAATGTATTATCGTACTTTGAGATAACATGTTTAAGGCATCAAAACAATTGCAATCTATCATTCCATGGATTCGTATTAAAAGATCTCAAGTATTTCAGTTGGTAATTATCAAAAATGTGATTTCGGACGTCCATATTGTTTTGTTGTTGTATAATTCATCCTGTTCTGATTCCCTATAAATTTCGAAGTTTTAATTACCCGAATCCCAGCCTTTCAAGAGTAAGTGGCGAAGTGTGATATGGCCTCGATTCACCACGTCACTAAATACTGCTCTGTCCCCGGCGAATTTGATCACCTAAAACAAAAACAAATATGGACTCATATTAACTGTATAGACAGATATCTGTTTTACTGACACAATGATTCACCAGGGTACCGTTTTACTGAAAAATGTAAGGAAAATGTATGCGTAAGTCAAAACAGATTGACATGGATAGTATCTTGAATGAAAGTACAATATTGTAATGTGACACGTCATTGGAAGCGTCTCGGAGAGACGATTCCAGTCATATGTTCCATTGCATTATTACTTAGTCTAATATTAAAATAAGAGGGAATGTTGTTTTGAACTCACGCAAATCTTTAGCGTAAATTGTTTAGAAGAACGATATCCTTATAGGTTTGATAATCTTAAAAGCCAATAAACAAATGGCAAGTAATGATCAAATTGTTTTTCTTTTACTTTGCACAACTAAGTTTAAAGCTCCTTGTTCGCAGATTTGAGGAAACTTGGATATTTATGTTTCATATGACTAAAAGTATATGGCAGTTGAACTGTTTTATCAATCGGAACTACTCGGGTATTTCCGTGAGCTGTGAACTACACCTCGGATATAAGTGTAGGGTACAATTTTTCGGGTAAATCGGCATCCGGCTATTAACACATTTTCCAAGCGTGCACGTTAAGTAGTTCAATGTGTATGGAAGTGTTGAACATCCTTTTAAATCATTTTTTATCAGTAACTCATACCAAATGAAGAAATTGTTGATGTGTGTAATTGTTTCCTCAATCAAATTAAACGACTTTTGAGATTTCAGATTTAAGATATATTTTTGAAAACGAAAGTAAAGTGACATCATCCTCGCTGGAAACAATATGGCGTCATCACTATTATTTCAGAGGTGTTTTCATTGGATAAACCCGATGTGTTCAGATTGCTGTTTTATAAGGCGTATTGGAGAATAGCACTGCGTATTCAATGACGTAGAGCCTGTATATACATATATACAAAACAAATAAGTATTTATTGTGATCGGTCACGAAAGTTGTCCATGAATCAGTTGGAAATCTCTTTAAATTTCGTTGTGGACTCCACCCCCCCCCCCCCCCCCACCCCCCACCCCCACACACACACACTAACACACAACACACATGCACTAACAAAATCCTACCTGAATGGTAATTAGTATTATTTTCACAATCTGGAAGAGAATCACAATGCAGTGGATGAGGTTAAAGTGTAATTTTTTGTTCTTCCATTTAACTGGTGAGTAACGATGAAGTCGCAAAAATCGCCGCAGCCTCTGCTCCTTTAGCGATATCGGTCTGGGCTTCTCAACACTCTTTTCCTCGTCGTGGGATGCTGATATGTCACGTTTGTCCTTCGGTCGAGACACAGGCTTCGCTTCTGGCACTTCAGGGTCTGATAAGAGAAGGAAAAACCCATATTGTAGGGTGATGCCTTATTAGATGAAATATATTCGTGTGAGGGTTTTCCAAATCGATCGGGTTGACGCAAGGAGACAGGGACTATTGCGCTAGAATATCTTGAGTGTTCAATATGTTTTGCTAAACATTGAGTTTATATATGATAATAGAAGTTAACCCTTTACTAAACGCCAGATTTCTGACTGTCCCAAATTGCAAGATTTTGCAGACGACATTTCAAGATGTGATGGAATTGAGAATAGTCTTATGATGGGGTAGAAAGCATTGTGAGAAAAAGAAAAATTGCTCGTCACGAGCAATTTCTCCTTTTCCCACTATGTTTTCCAGAATCTTCTTCAACAAAACGGTTAAATGCAGTTATTGTTTGGTAATGGGTTATGTGGTGTTCTAGATAAGAAGACAAACTCAAGTCTCATGTAAAATCTTAATTTCAAGGAATGAGATTTAGTCTACCCATATAATGTCACCGACAGAATACCCTGGAATTCCATAACAATGGAGATAAGATTTTGTTTTTATCTTTTTCCTTACATTTAAGAATTTCATACGTATGAAAATCTTAAGTACAGCTGTTGATAAGACTTAAGTTTAAGGAAATTATTTTTTTACCTAAAGTAAAAAGTAAAAATTATTTTAAGATTTTGCTTAACTTAAGAGAAACGTATGTCAACTTGGTGATATTGCCCCAGAACTATTACAAGAGTACTTAATTAGTCAATAAAAAATTATTATTCAAAAAAATTATTGTATAATATGGCCACCGACCCATACACAAAAACGATATATCGTTGTTGGAAACAACCCTTCCAACACTTGACCTGGTCTACCATATACATGCCTTAAAGAATTAAAGTTTGGTAAACGTAACAAAAAACGTCGTCCTTGAAAGCCACGGTGGTCTGAGTAATTTTCAGAGTTATGGAATAATGCATGTTCGACTGAGAAGACGTGGTTGTCAAACAAGAACAATTTGAATATATCTGCATTAAAGTATGAATAAGTTAATGCACGTAAAGCATTTGACCGCGAGGTACAAAAAGCGAAGCGTTTACATTGGTTCTCGCTTCATTCACAATTGTTATATGAATGTGATGTAGGTAAATCTGAATTTTGGAAAACTATTGGCAAAATAGGTGTCAATTGTAAAAAAGATGATATTATTCCAATGGAAGTTGTTTTAGGGGATGGATCAATCTCACATGATATCAATATTGTTTTATCCAGATGGAAAAAGGATTTTAGCTCTTTGTTCCAACATACACGCAGTGATACAGCTCTTAAGTCATAAGACGTTGATGATTCACTTGATGAAGATATCAGTTTTAAATCTTATATATCTATTTCTGAGGTTCAGAAAGCCGTACGTTCAGTTAATAAGGAAAAGGCCTCTGGAAAAAATAGTATACCTATTGAAGTTCTTAACAATGAATCGGCAATCTCGTTTCTACATATTTTATTTTAATGTTTGCTTTGATATATGGTCCTTTGAGGTATGGTCCCGTCTCTTTGGAGCAAATGCATTATTAAACCTATACCCAAGCCTTCTAATTTGGATCAACGAGACCCTTTATCTTACAGAGGCATTGCTTTAGCACCTGCTATGTACAAAGTGTATTGTTCTATTTTAAATACTAGGTTAGATCTTTGGGCTGAGAACAATGATAAACTCTCTGAAGAACAGAACGGCTTTAGAAAGGGTAGAAATACTATTGGTCAAGTGATTGGCCTCACAAATCTTATTGAAACCAGAATTAAATAACGTAGATCCACGTTCTGTGCCTTCATTGATTTTAGAAATGCTTACGACACCATTGACAAAAACATATTATGGAAACGCATGTCTGATATCGGTATTACAGGTAAAATGTTTAAAGCTGTAAAATCATTGTATGTTTCGGTTAAAGCATGTGTGAATATTAATCAGTTTAAAACTGAATTGATGGTTTGGTGTCAATTGTGGCTTACGTTAGGGGTGTATTCTGTCATCCCTTATGTTTAATCTATCTATAGATGACCTTTCCACCTACCTTAAATCTTTTGAAAAAGGTATTACAATTGACAATAAGAACGTTTGTATTTTTATGTATGCGGATGATATTGTTATTCTTGCTGAGTCTGCTAACGATTTGCAAATATTATTGGATGCTTTGAATGAATGGTGTGTTCTTAACAAAATGAATATTAATGCAAATAAAAGCAACGTTGTGCACTTTAGAAACAGTTCAGAAGTCCGTTCCCAGGTCATTTTTATTTGTGGATCAGAGTATATTAATATTGTCGACAAGTATTTTTATTTGGGTGTTTTTCTAAATGAACATTTAGACTATGATGAAACTGTCCAATTTGTAGCCAAAAGTGCCAGTCGGGCGTTGGCGTTGTTGATAGCTGAATGTAAATCGAATGGTAGTGTACCATATAGTGTTCATACAAAACTTTACGACATCCTTGTCTGGCCGGTTTTAAGTTACAGTGCCCCACTATGGGAACATCGAACTTATTCTTGTATTGACTCTGTACAAAATAGGGCTATGCGTTTCTTTTTAGGTGTCGGAATATATGCTCCAAATAATGGTGTTTCGGGCGAAATGGGTTGGAATCCCCCCTTAGTCCGGCAATGGAAATTCATTTCGTTATATTGTTCGAAGCTTTCATCCAAGAGTACGACACGAATAAACAAACGTTTGGCAATATGGTCTTTTAATGATGCTAGTCGCTCATGTAAGAATTGGTGTTTTAGGATAAAATGTTTTTTATGGAGATAATTATTTAAGAACTTATAACAATTTTAACACGGTTATATCACGGTCTTTTGCCTATAGTGTCCAAGAAACGTTATTAAATGATTTTATAGATACGTGGTTAATAGTGATTTTAGAAAAGAACTTTTTACTAAAGCTTTTTCTTTATACACCGAATTCCCTCAAATTCGGTTTCTGTTTTCCAACCAAAATATGAAAATTTTGTGCCAAAACCTGTTTTAAATCTTACAAACATGTATGTTTTTACTTTATAGCTAGTTTATCTGTATAATTATAACATGAAATAAGATTTTTACTGTTAACCAGGCTATCATCTCACAAGATAGTTTTATTGTAAAATCACTACTTTCTTACATCATGTTTTTTTCCCTTTTAAGTATGTCATCTTTGCTGTTCATTTAGAATCGTTTCCTTTTTTTATCACATTATTATTTGTATATAACTTTATAATGTAATGATATGCTTTTTTATGTCTATATCTTTTGTTTATATTACTATTTTAATGATCTCCTGTTCTAAATATGTCGATTTCTTGATCGCATTTAGACTCATCTCTTATAACGCCATAATGGATTGGCATTGTATCTTATATGAAATGAAATCTTGTATTGTAAATGTGGTATATAACTGTACAATGATGAGATATAAATAAAGATTACTACTTACTACCTACTTACCTTTATCGAAGTGAGTGAGTGAGTGGTTTTTGAGGGGGTCGGACGTGTTTTTATAGAGCTCCCAAACTTACTACTAGAAAATGAGTTGTTTCCTTTAGATCCTAATTTAAAACCTTTCTCAAAGATTCCATCGATGTAAACTGAAACATGATATGGATTGACATAGGGTTGATTAAACGAGTGTTTGATAAGGATGTTTTAAATTGGACATTCAGTGAATATTTAGTGAATACTATTTGAGATGACCAAACGTAAACAGAAGCGCAAAGATCGAGGTAGTGGAGATAGCGGAGAAAGTGTTTCGGATAACAAAAGGGTAAATCGACATAGAGGCCCGTCATCGGAGGACTTGTCAGTAAGTGATGTTTTAAATCAAGCTAATTCGGTGTTATTTAATGACTCAGTGTCTGAATCTCTCTCTGAAGAACGTCCAAAAGCTCCCAACACCAGCGGTGACAGCGTATTCCATTCTCCAATCATAATTTCAAAGTCTAGTACAACTATGGCGTCCGGAGGTCCATCTACGTCGACACAGCCGACACTCAACGATGTCATGGCTTGCTTGAAAATGATTGATGGTAGACTATCTCATATGGATAAACGACTAGATGCACTCGAAGAATTAAATATTAAGGTGTCTAAATTCGACAGAGATTTGAAGAAGCTCTGGGCGGTGGTGGAGGACAAAGGTGCAGCACAAGATCAGAAAATAAAATTATTGGAAGAAAAAGTTGAAAGCTCTGATTTCGTCTGTGATACAGTCAACAGCAAGGTTTTGGATTTAGAAAAAGAAAAGAACGCGATTAAGGAAGAATTAGTATACCTTCAGTCTCAATCCATGCGAAATAATCTCGTTTTCAGTAACATTCCCGAATCCCCTTCAGAGAAAAACGAAGAAACAGAAAACAAGCTAAGAGATTTTATTGTTGAAAAAATGAAAGTTGCTCAAGACTTGGTGACAAGGATCGTTTTTGAACGGGTTCACAGAATGGGACAGAAGAAAACCACAGGGCCCAGAAACATTGTCGCGAAGTTCCATGAATTCAGGGATAGAGAACTCGTCAGGAAGCAAGGTAAATCGCTCAAAGGTACTAACTACTATGTAAACGAACAATTCCCTAGAGAGGTAGTCAGAAAACGCCAAAACCTAGCACCGAAATTGAAGAAGGCGCGTGAGGAGGGTAAAGCAGCGTGGATATCATACGATACGCTGTTTATCAACGGGACCGCGGTGCGTGAATAGGGGTACGACAAGAGTGAGGTTCGAATCCTGTCCTGGAATGTGAATGGCTTAACCAACGATAAACTTTCAGACAATGACTTTTTACTATCGATCACTAGGAACGATATCGTTTTTCTTTATGAAACATGGCTTGGTAGTGATAGCCACTTAGATATTCCTGGTTTTGTATGTCACAATTTTTTCAGACAATTTCAACATAAAAATGCTAAGAGATTTAGTGGTGGAGTTGCCCTTTGTATTAAAGACTCTATAAACGATGGTGTGGAACTTGTCAGAAACCACCACAATTCAATTATATGGATAAAACTGAATAAGACTTTTTCAATTTAGAAAATGATGTTTTCATGAGTGGTATTTATCTTTGGGATGAATCATCTCCAGCTTACAATGTTGTAAATGTAGATTTTTTCGATTTATTAGAATCAGATTTCAACGGCTTCAATGAACATGGCTCCGTATTTATAACGGGCGACCTTAACAGTAGAGTAGGCCTTAAACATGATTTTGTTTATTGTGATACCCTATCTGAGGAACTAGATGCAGACGACTATGTCCCGGATAGATTTCTCGATAGGGCCTCACTTGATAGAAAAAGTAATAATTTTGGGACAAGGCTCCTCGATCTCTGTAAATCTACAGGTCTTCGCGTTGTAAATGGTAGACTGTATAGTGATTTTAATATTGGTAAATATACATTTGTATCCCATAAAGGGGCCTCAGTAATTGATTACCTTCTCACGAAGGAGAGCAATTTTTCTTGTCTATCGCATTTCGCAATTGAGCCAATTAATGTTTGGAGCGATCATACTCCACTAAATTTTTCACTTTGTTGTAACAAACCCTGTTTTGACAGTGAGAACTACTCAGACACCACTTACAAATGGAATGAGTCGCACAAATCTATCTTCCGAGCGGGGATAATTGAGAATTTAGCTTTTTTTATTCACTTGGCCACATCAATAAATGTCGCAAGTCGTGACTCATTGAACAATGTAGTGAGCGAGTTCACAAATAAGATCCGTGAACTTGCAGAGCCTTTGTTTTCAAAACATGTTTTTTCAAGCAACATGGGTGAACAAAATCTGAAAAGGAATGCAGAATGGTTCGATCGTGATTGTGTAAACGCTCGAACGGCTTATATGGAATCACGCTATGCTTTGAATCAAAGCCATACAGATACAAACCGCAACACTTTTTGTAAAGCTAAGAGTTTTTATAAAAATACAATACGCAAAAAGAAAAACTGGTTCAATAAAAAGAAGCTTTGTGAATTAGAAAATCTCAGGTCTAAAAAACCGAAAGATTTTTGGAAACATTTCAGAAAAAGCAGTCCTAGGACGTCGAATTCAATTCCTTTGATCGACTTTTACAAATACTTTTCTACAATGGAGAATGATTTATATACTGTTAACCATCAAGATGCAGATTCCTTTGTTAAAAACCACGACTTTAACTCTATTCTAGACTTCAATGAAGAACTAGACTTTCCTATTACTTTAAACGAGCTTCAAACATCGGTTAAAAAGTTAAATACCGGTAAGGCACATGGAAATGATAACATATTAAATGAATATCTAATTGAAACTGTGGATATTCTCGGTTCTCATTTATGTGATATTTTCAATGGTATTCTCGATACTGGTTATTTTCCAGATCAATGGTCTATAGGCAATGTTATCCCTATATACAAAAAAGGTGACAAACAAGATACAAATAACTATAGAGGTGTCACTCTACTTAGCTGTTTCTCAAAACTTTTACAACTATACTTAATCAAAGAATAATGAATTATTGTAACAAACATAACAGTATCTCTGATGCACAATTCGGTTTTAAAAAAGGCAGCTCTACAGTAGATGCTACTTTTGCCTTATTTTCTTTAATCGAACATTATTTAAACCACAATAAAAAACTCTACATAGCCTTTGTTGACTTAAAGAAGTGCTTTGATAGTATAAATAGAAACGCGTTACTGTTCAAACTCCATAGTAAGGATTTTCGTGGAAAGACCCTAAGAATTATTAAATGTATGTATGAAAATGTAAAGTCTCGAGTAAAACATTGTGGAAATTTATCCGACCTGTTTGAGTACTCGATTGGGCTTAGACAAGGGGAGATAATGTCACCTGTTCTTGTGTCTTTATTCCTTGAAGACCTAGAGTTATCGTTATTTATGAATGGAAATTCTGGTATTTTAATTGATGATCTTGTTTTGATGTTGTTATTATTTGCAGACGACATGGTTTTGTTTGGCGACTCGCCTGATAACCTGCAAAAATGCCTTGATTCTTTGTTACAATATTGTAAAACATGGGGCCTTGAGGTAAATTCATCTAAAACCAAAGTTATGGTCATTAGAAAGAGAGGTCGAGTAAAGCAAGACGTGAACTTGTATTACGATGGAAGCGTTTTAGAAATTGTAGATCATTTTAATTATTTAGGAACTGTGTTGAGCTATAATGGTTGTTTTAATCATAATAACGAATATTTAATAGGTAAAGCCTTAAAAGCTGTTAACACATTGTTAAAACATTGTATAAGATATCCTTTAAAACCAAAAACACTGTCTCAATTGTTCGATTCTTTTGTTGGGTCAATCTTGGGGTTCTCTTCGGAAATTTGGGGATTCACCAAATCAAAAACGATAGAAAGAGTGCACTTGAATTTCTGTAGGAGAATCCTGAGAGTGAGAACTAGCACCACGTCTGCAGGTGTATATGGTGATTTAGGTCGATTTCCACTTTATGTAATGCGCTATTATAAAATTATTAAGTATTGGTGTAAGATATTACAAACAGACAATATTATAATCAAGAAACTTTATATACTATCTTTGTCAGATTGTAACTTAGGGAAGAAAAACTGGGTGTCAAATGTTAAACACCTGTTAGATAACTTTGGATTTTCGATTGCTTTTACAAATACACCAACAATCTGCCTTAAATCGTTTCCAAAACTTTTCAAAAACAGAGTCATTGAATGTTTTATACAAGAATGGCAATGTTCCCTTGAGTCTAGTTCATCTCTTTCAGAGCTAAGATATTTTAAACCTTATTTTGAGTATGAACAATACTTAGACATTTTGCCGCCAAATCTTAGATTCTTTTTGTCGAGAATGAGATTATCGGCACATTCTCTAAGAATACAGACAGGGCGTTACACCCAGAATGCTATACCTCGAAATGAGAGATTTTGTATGTGTTGCACATCCCATGACATTGAGGACGTTTATCATTTTATTTGTATTTGTAAAGCCTTCGAAAAAATCAGAAAACAATATATAACTGAGTATTACTATAAAAAACCATCTGTTTTTAAGTTCAATGCTCTCATGTCTACAAATAATGAAGCTTTACTAATTAATTTGGCTAAATACATAAAAACGGCATTGGAGGCACGTCAACTATTCTTAAGCGTTCATAATCATACACAACAATCTTAATTACCTATTTTTACTTATTTCTTCACTCTTTGATAATCAAATATTGTTTTACGTGTTTAGTATAACTTTCCTTAAAAACCACATGGTATAATACTTTGTACAAACTATGTATAATATGACTATGTACTATGTACTTGTTTAATAAAATATGTTCTGTTCTGTTCTGTTCTTTATCCCAAAGCCTAGTCCAGTCCGACCCTTCCTTTTTTCTTTACCCTTTACACATTAAACCCATAATGGGTTTAATCAACCTTCACCATCATTGACCCTTTTTCTAATTTTCTATATACTTTACTTCTTTTTCAACATTTACAGTAATTGATGTTTTGTCAATCATTTGACTAATCAATAGAATTGAAGAATTTTAATTAGATTATTTAATTGATATATTTAAAATAAACATTTATGAATTATATAGAGTTAATATAATATCATATTTAATTTGTATCATAAGATATATTAAACAAGATGAGTATAAATAGATATGTGTACATAATGTGTTGTAATGAAATATTGCCCCTGAGGTATTTTAATTTTTATCTAAATCTTTAATATGGTCCTGGGGCCGTTTCTCTCTCAATGTATAGTGTTTGTACAAGTATTACCTTTGATTCTTCAAAGTGTGATTTTAACCTCAGGGGCAGAATGTATTAAAGAAAAGTGACAAAATAATCGGAGAAAAATAAATGGAATATATATTATATAATTGCAGTTAGAAAAAAGAAAATAATCATTTCAACTTATTATCCACGTAAACAAACAATGGCTGCTCACCGAGTGGCATATGCCTGGTGGTGACGGTAAACCGTTATACTAGTTAGTTAGACACAAAAATGAAACATGATTACATTACATTTTATACAAATATACATGTGTAAGAGGCTAAAAGAATATAGCAGATATAACGGCATTGTTTTTCGTACATCTCTTGCTCTTTCATATATATTTCTCATTTTTTAAACACATAAGATAAAAACATTGCAAGGTTAATGATAACAGTATCATTTTTAGATGACATGATATTATTGGGATAATCAATTATATTTTGTTAATATATTTTTTGGCACAACTCTTCGTACAAAAGGAGAAGAACATGTACCTCATTTTCGACAAAACATTCACCAAAACCACAAAACCTTCGGTATATCATCATGCCTACCCTTTTCAATCATGAGGGAATGGGAGCCATTTTTGAATTTTGCAAGGCAAGATCTAAATTTACTTATATCGGTAATGCTTAAATATTTCTCCTGTCCAAAAGAGTGTTTGTTATTATAACAACTAGATATTTTAGAATTTTCATAACACCCCATTCTCCACTCTTACTGATATTGGTATTTGAGTCGCTATATTAATTAAGTCAAATTGGGTTGAACTTACCTCCGTTCAACGATGGCACTATGTCCTTAACATTGACGCCATTTTGGTTTTCCGATTCTGAAAAGCAAATTGAACTCAATCATAAAATTACATACGTGTGCAGACCGAACCTACAATATTTCTATTAACCCTATACCAAACGACAAATTCTCGAATGTCCCAAATTGAAAGAGTTTGCAGACGACATTTCAGAATGTGATGAAATTGAAAAATAATCTTCTGGTGTGACAGAAAACATTGTGGGAAAGAAGAAATTGCTCGTTAAGATCAATTTCTCCAATTACCACCATGTTTTCCAGAGTCGTCGGCAACAAACTGGTCAAATGTCGTTATCGTTTGGGAATGGGTTAAAGCCAATTTTAACAAATATGCAAAAGACGACCTATGGAATCGCTGAGACAGCGGGAACTCGACATATTTATGAACAAATTTCCATTGGTCATTCTGATTTTCATGACATGGATTAAATCACCTTTAGTTAATCACCGGTACTTTTGTGCTTTTGGTGTTTAGAAAAGATATCGTCTTTTATAACAACTCACCATAACGAATACATTAAGCTTTTATCTCATTATATTCCATTACGGTTTGCATTTTCGTTTTTGTAAAACGTTTCAAAAGATTAAATGAAGAGATTACTTTCCACCATACGGTTAAATTCTTCAAATAAAATTTACAATCTGAACACATTGGGTTTATCACCAATTAATTTTTTTTCAATTATTTTATTTGGCAAATTCACCAATGAAATCACCTCTGAAGAAATAGGCATGACGCCATATTGTTTCCCGCGGAATGACGTCACTTCACTTTTGTTTTCAAAAATATATGAAATCTTAAAAGTCGTTTAATTTGATTAAGGAAACAACTATATGTCACAACTTACAAGTTCGCTATTTCGTATGAGTTACCGATAAAAAAGATCTAAAAGGATGTCCAAAAATTTCCATACACATTGAACTACTTAACGTGCACGACTAGAAAAGGTGTTATACACCGGGGCCGATTTACCCGAAAAACTGTAACCCTACACTTATGTCCGAGTTGTATTTCTCAGTTCACGGAAATACCAGAGTAGATCCGATTGAAAAAGATTATCATGATTCACTGTACTAGGTGTTCTTTACAAAACCTATGAATTGACTACGAGGTTTTTTAATCGATTAATCTTTGTAAATGATTCACTTATATATACATGTCTAAACAAACAATTTTGGGTGACGTTGTCAAACTGTATCAGGAATAGATGTTATTTAAATTTTGCATATTGGACCACTTGTGAGATCTTATTTGGAAGCAATAAGTTAGACTCAGTCATTAACATAATACTGCTGCAAGCCAGACCCTTCTTGTTTTCTTGTAAAATGAGAGACCAAATACCATCCATTCAGGCTTTCATCAAAATAGTAAACTCGAGATACCATGTAGAAAAATTCCTGGCGTAGAAAAACTTGCCTAAATTCGAAGCTCAATGGGAAAAGTATAACAATCTTGTTACAACTGACTGAGTACTGCGTTTCACTTGTACTTTTTTCTAGCAATTCACAGCTTTTCATAGCTTTACATTTTTTTTTCATCGCAAACGACCCCTCAAGACACAGACACATGGATGAATTGGTCCCTTTAAAGGTTTGACCCAAATGTTTTTTGCCTTACTTTCGTCAATTTTTGCTGTTGTTCATGCATGTTTTCGTATTCTGAAAACTTTCTTTACATTTTGATGTTTTTGCTCATTTGGTTACAGACAAGTTTGTAAGTTTACTCGTCTAACCTGAGTGTGCAGTCATACATTAATGTTTCTCTCTTTATAATGATGTTTTACTCAATAGCGTTCTTTATTGATATCTTTAAATAAATATGACACATTAGTGCACTCAGGATGAAAAATATTCTCTCGCAGCTTTGCCCTTTTTTAATTTAGATAAAAAATTGAAATCTAATTTGAAATGATAAGCTCTAGTCTCAAATACAAAGGGTGATTTAGATATGGCCAAAGAATAATAATCATTTGTTATTTTTGTGGGTGTCTTTATTAAACTATGTACAGCTGATATGATTCTTGTAGATGTTTAATCTGGGCATTTATATATGTAAATGTATATGTGTTTAAGTATGTATATGTATGTGTATGTATGTGCCGGTATGTATGTGCATATATATGTGTACATGTGTGTATGTATATATATGTGTGTATGTGTATATACATATATGTTTTTTTTTTCTTTTTTTTTTTTTAAGTCAAAACAGACACTTATATTGAGGTGGAGCTTGAGTCTTTTTGGAAGTTTTGGAGAACAATTTTTGATAACATTTCTTCGGAAATTCTAATCAGTTGATAAAAAACCTATATTCCAAGGAGAGTAAAATATATATCTATTTTTTTGGGTTAACCCAATTGTAGTCACAACACTTACAGGTTGAGGCTGGCAACCAGTGTATTTTTGAAACTGTGGGTAAAAATGGGCTTACTTTGATGTGCAATGTCTTTTACAAAACACCGATATGACAAAGTTCTTGAACAATGATTATAATAGGGTGCCTCATATTGGATGCCTCATAATAGGACCGCAACATTACCAGTCTTTCAGAATACATGTTTATAGATCTGATTAGTTATATTAATTTTTGTTTATGTTTAATAACAAAGTATTATTTGGGTGAACTGTTGCAGCTTTACTCAAATCTGTTGACTTGACAAAGTTTCAAAACATATATATGTTTATATTTATGTGACATTGTACAATTATCTATGTAAGATACTGATTTTGGAAATAAATGGGCTGCCATGCAGCTGAAATTAAAAAAAAATGTCTAAATGTTAATCCCATAACCAAACAATAACGATATTTGACCAGTTTGTAGCAGATGTCTCTGGAAAACATTGTGGGAAAAGGTCCTTTTCCGACAATGTTTCTTTCCCTATGAGAAGATAATTTTCCAATTTTATCACATTTTGAAATGTCTGCAAACTCTTTCAATTTAGAAAAGTCGAAAATTTAACGTTTGGTTAAGGGTCTACAAAGTAAAGTAAACATAACCGGAAACAATACTGAAACCTTCTTGTATATCCATTTTGTACAGTCCCCTCGGAGAGCACTATGGCATAAGGCTGATGTGTAGATGGTGTCTGACGAGGTTTACCAATCTAAAACATAAACCAAGAACAAGTATGTAAAGATTAATTCTCTCAATGATAAGCATGTTATCAATTCCATATTGGTCAGCTCATCGGAAAAGGCTGCAACAAACGATTCTGAGTTGAACTATACAATTAAATACGGAATATTTGTACTGTACTAAAATACTATTTTCCATTTGCACGAAGTTATTGCTGTCTGTATGGTGTTGAACACCGTATCAACAATTTTTCAGTTATGAAATGGCTTTTCTGGATCCACCAGTACTAGGCTAGGGGTCTGATATGACTTGTCATAAATTACTACAACGGAACCAGAGGTGTCGTTGGGGCTCAAACCCGCGACTCTAACCACGGGTCCGCACAAGTTTTGTATATTTATCTAAATGTTTGGAAATAGTATCCAGACCTCATCTTATAACATGTCTCGTCTTTTGTTTACTTGTAAATGTATGCAAAACATAGCTGCGTAAAATCTGACTCGCAGTC
The DNA here is from genome assembly GCA_947846245.1 of Cerastoderma edule. Classification (NCBI taxonomy): domain Eukaryota; kingdom Metazoa; phylum Mollusca; class Bivalvia; order Cardiida; family Cardiidae; genus Cerastoderma; species Cerastoderma edule. The sequence continues at coordinate 22,768,244 of OX401405.1, read as the reverse complement.
TATTGCGGGGTTTACGCACGGGCCAGGGTACCGTTTTACTAAGCAGTTTACGCTTAAGAATTGCGTAAGTCTAAAACAACAATTCCTCTTATGTCAGTATTGGGCGAAGCAATATTGCAAAGTAACACATCATTGGAACCGTCTCTCCGAGACGCTTCCAATGACGTGTCACATTGCAATATTGTTCTTTCATTGAAGATACTATGCATATGTATCAGTTATGACTTACGCAAATAATTTCCTTACGTTGTTTAATAAAACGGTACACTATAACCCCGAGCTAAGCTGATATTTAGTTACTATCTTTGTTTTAGGAATACATGTTTTTCCATGTTCAACAGTTGAGAAAAATGATTTTTTTTTTTTGTAAACAATGATCGTTTGCGAAATAATCCAAAATATATATACACCATTGTAAAACAGATTACGAAAGCGTTTTAGAACAATGGAAATACCACACGTTTTCGGAAACTTAACTCTCCAACGGATCCTTGATACTCAAGAAGATACTTCTGTTCATAATTAGTCCATTTATATATCAAAGACTGTTCATGTGTAAAGCGGAATGTCATATATTGTCGCCTCAATACTGTTGCTCCGCTTTGTATTTGTTTGAATGATGAGATTGCGCTGTATTCAATGTTATTAAATGTTTTGTCACGGCTGTTTGCTTCTTAACCCTTAGGATGATGGATAATTTCATGAGAGAAAAAAAAGAATTTTTGTGTCGCCTTCTTTTCAAACCTTAAGTATCTGCTTAATTTTGATGAGGAAAGATACTCAAAGTAGCTAGCAGGTTAGATCACAGGCCAGCCGCCAATTTACTTGACGGCTGGCCTGGATCTAACCTGTTTACATAAGCATGAAGTCGGTTCCAGCATTATAAGGGTTATTACCTTGGTTTCAACCTGACACTTTGACGAATGTCATTATGCTTTTTTTCTAAACAAGAAGTAAACATTTAGCAAACTTTTAATGAAATAGTTGGTAAGGTAAATATCTCACGGTCTTAAGATACCCTGTATATACAAGGCAGGCGGTTTGTTCCGGAATGTCGACTCGAATTTTATCACACCTGGGTGTTTTTGGGGATTAGGAAGATCTTCAAGGACACGTCGACTATCGATTTTCTTAGTACTGATAATAGGGTTGTCATTTATTATGTGGTTTAATGGGGAACACAGAATCTTTTTTAAATGTAATGCTTTCAACTATTCATATCATCTTCATTGTATCCTACCAACGGTTTACGCCTCAAAGAGGTACATGTCATGTTAATGATGTTAATAGGAATTCATCTTCTTGATGAGCAATGCTGTTTTTACTAAAATCATCCTTAAATCAGTATGGTTACGGTGCAGTTGAAATCCGAAAATACGTAAGCCACCATCCATTTTGTAATCAGACAGTTTGACCTAAGTAGGCAGCTGAACTAAGAAGTGCCCTGGCGTCTTTAAGGAATATCCGGGCCGTAAACCTGTGTCTTTCTCCATACGGTTTTGAACTTAGCTCAAAGTCTTACATTTTGCAAACAAGCGCTTGAAGAATCGTTTGACGTTTACGAAGAAGAAAGGCTTAAACCACTGACATCATGACTATTCTATTTGAATATGGATCCTACGTATCTGTTAAAACTTGGTCGAGCAGGATGATTGTGAGGATTGCTTTCGAATGCAGTTGGAATATTGTCTAATGTTGATTAAAGGATGAAGTCTTGTGCAATGCATCTCCAGCATATCGTTCCTGCTTTTATACATTCATTCTTTCTGTCTATGTAAGTATTCATCTACCTTTTCTCTTTTCTATGAATTTGAAATTCAGCTGTGCATTCATGATGGTTGAGTCTTAAAATAAAGTACAACTATGATTACCCCTTTTTAGCTCTTTTAATTCATGTGAAACAGTTTGTACGCTTAATGCTTTGAAGAATTAAAAAGAGTATTTGAAGTCTGATGAAAGTTTATTCATTGCAAACACTGTAATTAAATCAATAAATTAATATTTGAATTCAACAATAACAATTAATTCATTCAAACGATACATTTCTACAGTTTGGTTTTTTATCGATTTTATGTATCCCCATGATAGGCCCCATAATCCCCCATCTGCAAAGGTGTGATGAAAAATCGAGTGGACGTTCAGGGAACACACCAAGGCACAACTATAACCTCATCAAGATTTTATACCAAAGTGGAAAACTATCGCTGGCTTTGATTAAAATATTGTAATGTCTCATGTTTAGGTATCAGTCCTTCTTCAATGAAATGTTCACCAAGTGATGGATCTCTTCATCACATGCCTTATATCCCATATGTCCGGGCATTAATGATAAAAATGTTTCGTTTTGTAACAATCCTTGAACACATACCACTACAATAAATCTGCTTAACCGTTAAAGTGCTGGAACGGATTTCTTGCTTACGAAAAAAGGTTACAATCAGGCCATCCGCCAAGTAAATTGCCGACTGGCCCGTGATCTTACCTGTCTGCTACTCTTAGTATCTTTCCTCATCAAAATTAAGCGTATACTTAAGGTTTTGGGAAGCAGACGACACAAAAATATTGTTCAGAAAATTACCCAACACTCTTAGTGTTAAAGTTACCGTACACGACATTAACTTAAGAAAGTACACACCTAGAATAAAGCAATCCACATCTATTCCTTTGAATTTCTGGTATCTAAATGTTCAACAGTGTCACAGACAATATTGGGCAAACTTCCTGTGCTACATGATAAACAATGGGGTGTAAGAAGTCAGATTATGCAGTACCTTAATACTCCGTCTTCTCATAATGTAGAGTACAGACAAGGAAGTGTCAATTTCTGGTTATCTTTTATTTAAAGGCCCATCAAAGGAGATTAATGCTATATCAAACTATATCATTTGGTAAATTTTTGAACAGATTCAAATAGTTATCACCAGAAAGCACCATCAGCACAACTAAATGTGAAAGTAAACCAGAAATAACCCAGATTAGCAAGTTTTGTAATTCAGATTTCCTTATTCTTCACCTCTGACCTTGACAGTTGATACACAAATATTTCAACCGACCAATCAGAATTCGTTATTTTGAATATGTAAACAATCAGGCTATTGATAAACAAGATTGAATTAGAGACAACTATATTTCAAGCACAAAATAACATATTTTGAATGAGTCTATTTAAAAGGGTCTCGATGCATTCTTAAACTAATTCTCATGACTTTTATGAACATGATAACAGAACTCCATATATTGTTTCAGTAATTTATTTGTACTCCTCTCCTTTGATATGCCTTTAATCCCGACAATTCAAAATGTGATGAAATTGAAAAATAATCTTCTGATAGAGCAAAAAAATTGGGAAAGGAAAAATTGCCCGTTAAGAGCAATTTCTCCGTTTCATACAACGTTTTCCACAGTCTTCTGCAACAATCTGGTCAAATTCCGTTATTGTTTGTAATGGGTTAAGGTAGCCATTACGACAAAAAAAGCAATTTCCTCTTTTGTAAAAGTTCTTTCTTCTCAATTTAACAAAGAAAACGGTCCTTTTTTTCCTTTAGATTGTCGTCTCATGTTGCTTCCAATGTTGACCAGTCATCATATGCAATACTAAAGATGGGTTTTAGGGGTTTTATTTCGGTTTCTAGCCTAGTGCTCAGACAATATTACTATCAACATCTATACTGATCTCAAATTGATGTAAACCAAAACGACACGCCTTAGTCAAATAAATGGCTAACTTAATACAATGTACAATAATGTATCTCCTACCCTCTCTTTATATTATTTGGATAATTATAGCTGTTAATATCGAATGTGTAATACTGACGAAAGGGAAATCAAAAGAATGTGTCAAATAAAGAAGGATTAAGCTTGGGCGTTAATGATACTTCCTTGTGACCTGTGAAAACGGAAACCAAACAAAACTTCCTTGTCATCCTTTTGATTGTCGACTTCTGATGCTTTCAATTTTGACCAGTCCTTATATACAATACTGGGTTTAAGTTTGTTTTTACCCTCGACTTCAAGCCTAGTGATCAGACGATATTATTATCATCAGCCATGCCTATCTCAAATTGATGTTAACCCAAACGATATGCCTTAATCAAATAAATGGGAACCTTGACAGAAATCTCATGTCGAATAATACCTTCTATTATCTAACTCGGATGATTCAAGCTGCTACCCTTATAGTGCTAGAACCGACGTCATGCCTATGCAAACAGGTTAGATTCAGGCTAGCCGCCACGTAAATTGGCGGCTGGCCTGTGATCTTACCTGTTTGCTACTCTGAGTGTCTTTCATCATCGAAACTAAGCAGACATTTAAGGTTTTGGAAAGCAGCCAACACAAAAATCTATTTAAAGTAATTACACAACATTCTGGGGGTTAACAAGTAAATAACTAACTTGAATCAAATCTCATGTCGAAATATACCCTCTATTTTCTAACTCGGGTAAGCCAAGCTGTTTATAACCATTTTAGTAAAACATGACGAAACAATCTGCCTGAATCAACATAGTCTGGCTACAAAACAAACGAAACATTGTTGGTACGACATTGGCGAAGAGGACCCTATGAACGTTTGTCAGAAATGACCTTAACTTTACAATCGTGAAATGGGTTAGTCTATTATGGTCGACTCCGGCTTTGTCTGCTGTTTTGTCAAGCGCCCATTTCCATTTGTCTTCTGCGCTCCAAGTTTGTATCATCCAAACTATCTCGTACCAGGAAATTATCGACTACGGTACAATGGGTTCTATTGAAGGAGACACTGTTTTCGTTTGTAGATCAAATGCATCAATGCAAACCAGTATTGTGAAAGAATAGGTGAAACAACTATGCTTGGTAGAAACATTGTTTGTTTTACCTATTCTTTCACAAAGGATAGGGCCTACTAGGCTTGCCCAAATTTAAAAAAAAAAGACCCAGAGATACAGCATGTGACATATAGGAGCTAATAAAAAGTAACAGTTTCTCAGTGATATATGGTAGAAACAATCCTGACAAATGAAGAAATTGTTTCAGATATGCGATTTCTACATTTTCCATGTTTGTATCTGCTACCATCTCATACAGAAGCGTTTGAATGCGTTTATAACATGAAGAAAGGATAGCTGATACCATACACTTGTGTGAAGTTTGCACTTCAACCGACTGACTTTGTGTGCTAGTTGGCCCCTATCAGTTTCATGTGTTTCTTGTGTGTTTTCTATTCACTAAGACAACACAAGAAAAACGTTTAGAACACCAATGGCCTGACTAATTATAAGATATCATATGATGAAAACAAAAATTTGTTTTCAATATTTTTATTGTTTAATGATTTTTTACAGAAAAGATGTATGCATACATAGTAACCTAACAAGCATACTAGAGATAAATAAAACTGAACGATTTGGGTAAAACGAGTTAGAGATGATGAAACAGCATGTGAAAACATAGTGAAATGACAATAAAATACCTGTATTATTTATTATCAATGTTTCAAAGAGGGTTTTTTTTTTCAGAAATTGTGTTCAACACAATTTGACTTCATTGTTTTCACCCGAGCTATGTCTTAAAATAGCGATGGTCGCTCGGAAAAATCAAAGCGCTGATAGCGGCGCTGGAGGACTAACGTGCGTTTAAAGCAAGATGATTGATGATACATTTGAAAATTTCTTTGGGCAACATCTCGAGGAAAACAGCTGCTCCTTTTACCACCATTACTATAATTATTATTTCTGTGCACAGAGACTGAACGATAGTCTATTTTTCGAACATCTGGACATCTTACGATTTCCCATGCGGCAACAGTTATAATAATATAGAGGTAAACAAAGCGAGCAAATCCGGACTACATTCCTAATTCCAAGAAGATATTAGTCCGTACAGTGAATGCGGATGTTTAATGAGTAATTGGGGTCAGACCGCTGTTTGTGTATCGATAAAGTATCGTCCCTCAAAAAGTGTAATGTAAATTCAATGGACTAAGGTGCTGACGCACCCTTAGTCCAACGAGTGGCGGTCATCCGATTAGGAAAGCCACGTGATATACACAAAAAGAAACCTTCACTCATACGACACAACATCGCGAATATTCATTTCATTGGTCCCTGACGTTTTACGAAATTTATCCGGCAATTCTCGACTGACCTCATTTTATCGCTTATCATCAACAAACGTAACTCTTTTAAAAGCATCATATGAACACGTTACTGTAAAGGGAATCAAAGGTATTTTATGTTAATTGTCAACTATTCTAAAACTCACACAATTTAACTGTTATTTAGCACACGTATTAGTTTAACCATTAACCAAACACCAAATGTTCGACTGTTCCAAATTGAAGAGTTTGCAGACGACATTTCGAAATGTGATAAGATTGGAAAATAATCCAAGGAAAGGACAGAAAACATTGTGGGAAAAGAAAAAAATTAGTCAGTGCGAGCAATTACTCCTTTTCTCACACCGTTTTCCTGAGTCGTTTGAAACATAGTGGCAAACTGTCTTTATTGTTTGGTGATAATCGGGAAGATTTCGAAATAGGCTATTTTGCATGCTGTCTCGTGAAATAATATGCTACGAAATTTTCAAACATTGCAAATACATTTTACAAGTAATCATGTATTAGTTGGATAAATTATTCTCATATAAATCTTAAGCTCTTGTTCTAGGATGCTATTTGTTGTTTCATCGAAATCACCATTAGATTACGACCGTATACATATGCACAGTCCTTGTATTTTTCTCTTCCATTTTCAAAAGTATTTTATCCCTGATTTGAAAGTAATATTTTCGAATTAAGATTGAGCCTTTTAGATTACATTCAGGCAAATGGTCCAATATTGGTGTGCCCTAGGGCAATACATAGTTTCAATAACCATTACTAGAAACGAACGTAGCACAGAACAAACCAGAACTTGACTTTTGACGTGTACATTGTATATCATCAAAAAAACATAGCATGCAGAAGATGCAAACCATATATAGATATATGAAAACACGATACACCACACCGAGGGTACAGTGCTCGACTAAAGTAAGTGTCTCGTGTTTATGGAGCACTTACTATAGTATTACATAGTGTCTCGTGTTTATGGAGCACTTACTATAGTATTACATAGTGTCTCGTGTTTATGGAGCACTTACTATAGTATTACATAGTGTCTCGTGTTTATGGAGCACTTACTATAGTATTACATAGTGTCTCGTGTTTATGGAGCACTTACTATAGTATTACATAGTGTCTCGTGTTTATGGAGCACTTACTATAGTATTACATAGTGTCTCGTGTTTATGGAGCACTTACTATAGTATTACATAGTGTCTCGTGTTTATGGAGCACTTACTATAGTATTACATAGTGTCTCGTGTTTATGGAGCACTTACTATAGTATTACATAGTGTCTCGTGTTTATGGAACACTTACTATAGTATTACATAGTGTCTCGTGTTTATGGAGCACTTACTATAGTATTACATAGTGTCTCGTGTTTATGGAGCACTTACTATAGTATTACATAGTGTCTCGTGTTTATGGAGCACTTACTATAGTATTACATAGAGCTCTCGTCATGGGGATTACTTCATGAATATCAAATGAGATTGTACCTTTATCTTACGAAGCTTCGTTTGTGTCATATTCAGCAAGTCTTAACAGTTTGTTTTATGTGTTGATTTCAATACTTCAATAAGTTCAAACACTTCGAGCCTGTTGTAGTTCTCAGATAACAATGGTGGAATAGATTGCGCTGATTTAATAAGAATCTAACTTGGTTGAAACCCTATTTTAAGAAACGCAGACGACGACTGAGTTCGATTGTGCATGCGAAGTCATGTTTAACGATCTGCGCGAATGAATACACAATAAAATCCGGTTAGTCCCTCTCTCGATAATCTATGTCACTTTATCGCTTCGAAAAAAAACTCGTTTTAACCCTTATAGTGCTCGAACCGACTGCTTTTGCAAACAGGTTGTATTCAGGCCAGCCGCCAAGTAAATTGGCGGCTGTCCTGTTACCTAACCTGTCTGCTACTCTGAGTATCTTTCCTCAATAAAATTAAACAGATGTTTAAGGTTTTTAAAAGCAGACGAAACAAAAATCTATTTTGAGACCAATACCCAGCATTCTAAGGGTAAAACACGGTAAGGACAATGGACATGCAGAATAATCCATAGATGATATATATGTAGATAGGTCAACTCAATGTACAGTTATATACCTTATTCGCATGATTATTAATGACCAGATTGGAGGTTTAACCCTTTCCCAAACAACACATTTTCGACTGTCTCAAATTGAAAGAGTTTGCAGACGACATTTCAAAATGTGATAAAATTGTAAAATATTCTTCTGATAGGCCAGAAAACATTGTGGGAAAAGGAAAAGTTGCTCGTTACGAGCAATTTCTCCTTTTTCCACAATGTTTTCCGAGTCGTTTGGAACAAAGTGGTTAAACGTTATTATTGTTTGGTAATGGGTTAACACGTTCCTTCATTTTTGGTTTAATAGACAGTTCGAATTTCAAAGGAACAACAGACAATCATAATTAATTATGGAAAATTATTTTTTGATTTAGATAAAAGAATGAAACATTGAGACAAAGGGAGAATTTATTTACCTCAAGCAATATCTTAGCATTGCGTTTTCCTTGTTTTGCCTGAATGCTTTCCGAAGGAAAGTACTTCACGTGTTAGTTACACGCATGTTATTACATGTATGTGTCTTAATTAACACTTTTCTCCTCAACCCATTACCAAACAAAAACGACATTTTACCACTTCGTTGCAGACAGCTCTGAAAAACATTGTGGGAAAACGAAAAATTGCTCGTGACGAGCAATTTTTCCTGTTCCCACATTGTTTTCTGCCCCTTCAAAAGATTATTTTCGTATTTCATTACATTCTTAAATGTCGTCTGCAAAGTCTTTCAATTTGGGACATTCGAAAATTTCGCATTTAGTAAAGGGCTAAGGAATGAAACTGATGTAAAATCAAATGAGCCAAAGTACTTTTATACGGTATTGTTTTTTGTTTTTTATGCTATTTATGGTGCTTGTCATAATGATATGTAAATACATGAGTATGTAAACATCAGCATGTATATGATAAGCTCAAAGATTTGAAATGAACCGTTAAAATGCGTTTATAAAGGATAAGTGATAAAGCAAATCGGTTAGGTGTTAATTCAAACGAGTTTTCGACAAGACATCAGTTGCTAACCCTTTCCGAAACAATAACGATATTTGAACGCTTTGTTACAGACGACTTTAGAAAACATTGTGGGAAAAGGAGAAATTGGTCGGAATGAGCATTTTTTTCCTTTTCCCACAATGTTTTCTGCCCTACCAGAGGATTATTTTCCAATTTCATCACAATTTGAAATGTCGTCTGCAAACTCTTTCAATTTGGGACAGTAAAAAATCTGTTGTTTGGGAAAGGGTTAATTACGAGAAGTGGAGGTAAAGGTAATTGTCCACAGATGTGAGGAAATTTGAAAGTTAAAAAGTAATTTCTTAAAAACTGCACAATAGATGTTATGTTATGTGATACGCACTATTCAAGAATAGTCTAACATTCCAGCATTCCAATCAATGTGTAACTTTTATTATTTTCTTTTTAGTATTTTCCTTTTTCATCATAACTACATGCAACGTCGCGTATCCGCTAAGGGTATTGGAAAAGAACCTTATAAGCATCAGCTTTCGTTCTTATCCATTTCATATGTGTTGTATAACTTGGTATTTTTGTATATTGTGTTTATTTCGATGAATAAACTATGTTTAAACTAAGAATAGTCATCGGAAGCAAAATTAGATCGCTGTTGACCTTTAAAATGTGTATACAGTAAATCAACATGTATTTCAATCCAAAAGTGTAACACATCTCTTTTGAGATCTACTACTGCATATACATTGTACATACATGTATTTAGATCAATTGACTCATCCTGAATTATTTATGCTTTCCAAAGCTTCTTTTATCCAAACAACAATATAAACCGTTCAATCAATTCAAGGACACTTTATTTTGACATTCGACTTTTTTCGTCTGTGATCAAGCACTTTTTAACTGAAAATACTCGAAAAATGGGAAACACTGCTCTTTGTCGGTATCGTCTTCAAATATCGAGGCGTATATATGACCGTGTGCATGGTAAATATTAACACGACAATTTAGAAAATTGCTGTAAATCGATATACCTGTATGAATAAATCAGCGACAGAAACCACTGTGACATTGCCTTATCCAGTGACGGTAAATATGGAATTGGCGAAAAAAGAAAAAAGACAATGCTACGGTACAAATCGGTTATAGTAAAGCATATCACAAATTCCATGACATTTTGAAATACAAGTAATACTATGATATCCTTTGCAAATAACTTACTACAGTCTAACTTGTGTTAAGCAACCACCCTTTTAATCAGCCAAATACAGAAAGTCCCATTGTTAGACTTATAATGTAAATCAATTTGTGATAAGCAGCCAACCTGTCTTAAACAACCAATTTACTCTGTCCCATAGACTGGTCTCTTAACACAAGTGTGACTATTCTTTTCCGTAAACTCTAGAAGTATTCAACTTACCTCGGGGTATGTATGCTATACGAATCCCGTCACACGTATACCGTAGTAATGACAAAATTGTCCAATAATAATTTGTGTATTAACACCGCGTGTTTCTGAAGAGATTATCTATTCATAGTTTTACTGGCGTTAAAACAATCAAATTCGATCGAGAACGCAAATCCTGGTAGGGGCTTCAATTTGTCCGGGTTTTCGTGAAATATCTACTTTCGCTATGTAGTATTTATTGTTCCGGTTAGTTGCCTCTCGTGTAAGATTACAAATTATTCGCATCGCTCCACAGCAAACTACACCCTTTGGGTTATTTCGACTTAACCCATTACCAAACAATAAGGACATTTGGCAAGTTTGTTGCACACGACTCTGGAAAACATTGTGGGAAAAGGAGAAATTGCTCTTAAATGTGCAATTTTCTTTTTCCCACAATGTTTCTGCCCTATCAGAAGGTTAATTTTCAATTTCACTACATTTTGAAATGTCGTCTGCAAACTCTTTCAATTTGGTACAGTTGAAAATTTCGCGTTTGGTAAAGGGTTAAAGGGGTGTGCAGGTTCAAACATGTATATAATGGGTTAAAAAACATTGTTGAAGAATAAATATCTTTTATTTCAAAATCAAATTCTTGAAGATTGCACCCGGCTTGTCAAAATCATGGATTATTTGGTATAGGGATGAAAAAAAAGCCTCGATTGGAAAGTAAATGAAGATTAATAGACGCAAAGCCAATTGTGGTGGAAATATGATATAAAAACAGGGTTCTGTTATGATTAAATTACCCTCTTTAAGATTGTGTGACTGGTTCGGATTCGAAACATAGACAAGCAATACCCTTCACCTGTGGTAGAAATCTTCACCTCCACATCATTAAGTCGTCATACTGTGACACGAAACATAAGTTAAGACAGGGTCATTGGCGAGATAAAAATCATTTGTAAGAGTATTATTATTGGTGAGACTATGAAAATAAGTGATAGAATGGTCATCGGAAAGAGAAAAGTCATCGGTGAAAGTATGATTATAATTGAGAGTATGGTTAAAGTCCAGTAATTGTTCAGAGTATGGTTGTTGGTAAAATTATGAGTAAGGGTACGATTATTGGTGAGACTATGAAAAAAAATGGAGGGAATGGTAATTGGAAAGACTAGAATCATTGGTGACATTATAGTTATTGGTGATGGTATGGTAATTGGTGAGGGTATGGTTATTAGTGAAGGTATGGTAATTGGAGAGCTTTGGTTGTTGGTGAGGGAATGGTTATTGGTGAAGTTGTGGTTATTGATGAAGGTATGATAATTGGTGAAGTTGTGGTTATTGATGAAGGTATGGTTATTGGTGAAGTTTTGGTTATTGATGAAGTTGTGGTTATTGATGAAGTTGTGGTTATTGGTAAGGGAATGTTTATTGATGAGGGAATGGTTATTGGTGAAGTTGTGGTTATTGATGAAGGTATGGTTATTGGTGAAGTTGTGGTTATTGGTGAAGTTGTGGTTATTGATGAAGATATGGTTATTGGTGAAGTTGTGGTTATTGGTGAAGTTATGGTTATTGATGAAGTTGTGGTTATTGATGAAGTTGTGGTTATTGATGAAGGTATGGTTATTGGTGAAGTTGTGGTTATTGATGAAATTGTGGTTATTGATGAAGTTGTGGTTATTGATGAAGTTGTGGTTATTGGTAAGGGAATGTTTATTGATGAGGGAATGGTTATTGGTGAAGTTGTGGTTATTGGTGACGGTATGGTTATTGGTAAGGGAATGGTTATTGATGAGGGAATGGCTATTGGTGAGGGTATGGTTATTGGTAAGGGTACTGTTATTGGTGAGGGTATGGTTATTGGTGAGGGTATGGTTATTGGTGAAGTTGTGGTTATTGATTAAGTTGTGGTTATTGATGAAGTTGTGGTTATTGATGAAGTTGTGGTTATTGGTATGGGAATGTTTATTGATGAGGGAATGGTTATTGGTGAAGTTGTGGTTATTGATGAAGTTGTGGTTATTGATTAAGTTGTGGTTATTGATGAAGGTATGGTTATTGGTGAAGTTGTGGTTATTGATGAAGTTGTGGTTATTGATGAAGTTGTGGTTATTGATGAAGTTGTGGTTATTGGTAAGGGAATGTTTATTGATGAGGGAATGGTTATTGGTGAAGTTGTGGTTATTGGTGACGGTATGGTTATTGGTAAGGGAATGGTTATTGATGAGGGAATGGCTATTGGTGAGGGTATGGTTATTGGTAAGGGTACTGTTATTGGTGAGGGTATGGTTATTGGTGAGGGTATGGTTATTGGTGAGGGTAGGTTATTGGTTATATTGGTGAGGATATGGTTATTGGTGAGGGTTGGATTCGTTGTGGGTATGGTTATTGGTGAGGCTATGGTTATTGGTGAGGGTATGGTTATTGGTGAGGGTATGGTTATTGGTGAGGGTATGGTTATTGGTGAAGTTGTGGTTATTGATGACGGTATGGTTATTGGTAAGGGAATGGTTATTGATGAGGGAATGGCTATTGGTGAGGGTATGTTTATTGGAAAGGGTACTGTTATTGGTGAGGGTATGGTTATTGGTGAGGGTATGGTTATTGGTGAGGGTATGGTTATTGGTGAGGGTATGGTTATTGGTGAGGGTATGGTTATTGGTGAGGGTATGGTTATTGGTGAGGATATGGTTATTGGTGAGGGTTGGGTTCGTTGTGGGTATGGTTTTTGGTGAGGGTATGGTTATTGGTGAGGGAATGGTTATTGGTGAAGTTGTGGTTATTGATGAAGGTATGGTTATTGGTAAGGGAATGGCTATTGGTGAGGGTATGGTTATTGGTGAGGGTATGGTTATTGGTGAGGGAATGGTTATATGTGAAGTTGTGGTTATTGATGAAGGTATGGTTATTGGTAAGGGAATGGTTATTAATGAGGGAATGGTTATTGGTGAAGTTGTGGTTATTGGCGACGGTATGGTTATTGGTAAGGGAATGGTTATTGGTGAGGGTATGGTTTCGGTGTGGGTATGGTTATTGGTGAGGGTATGGTTATTGGTGAGGGTATGGTTCTTGGTGAGGGTATGATTATTGGTGAGGGTATAGTTATTGGTGTGGTTATTTTTATAGGTGAGGGTATGGTTATTGGTGAGAGTATGGTAATTGGTGTGGGTATGGTTATTGGAAAAGTTGTGGAAATCGATGAAGGAATGGTTATTCGTGAGGGTATGGTTATTGGTGAGAGAATGGTTATTGGTGATGGTATGGTTATTGGAAAAGTTGTGGTTATCGATGAAGGAATGGTTATTTGTGAGGGTATGGTTATTGGTGAGGGTTTGGTTATTAATGAGGGAATGGTTATTGATGAGGATATTGTTATTGGTGAGGATATGGCTATTGGGGAAGCTACGGTTATTGGTGAGGGTATGGTTATTGGTAAGGGTACGGTGATTGTTGAGGGTATGGTCATTGGTGAGTGTATTGTCATTTGTGAGGTTATGAATTTTGGTGAGGGAATGGTTATTGGTGAGGGTATTGTAATTGATGACTGTATGGTTATTGGTGAGGGTATGATTATTGGTGAGGGTTTGGTTATTATCGAGGGTATGGTTATTGGTGAGGGTTCGGTTGTTGATGAGTGTATGGTTATCGATGATGGTATGTTTATTGGTGAGGGTTTGGTTATTGGTAAGGATATGGTTATTGATGAGGGTATGGTTATTGGTGAGAGTATTGTAATTTGTGAGGGTATGGTGATTGGTGAGAGTACGGTAATTGGTAACTGAACGGTTATTAGTGAGGGTTTGGTTTTTGGTGAGGGTATGGTTATTGGTAAGGGTATGGGTATTGGTGAGGGTATGATTATTGGTGAAGTATGGTAGTTGGTGAGTATACGGTTATTAGTAAGGGTTTGGTTCTTGGTGAGGGTATGGTCATTGGTGAGTGCATTGTTATTGATGACGGTATGGTTACTGGTGAGGGTATGGTTATCGGTGAGGGTATGGTTATTGGTAAGGGTATGGTTATTGGTGAGGGTATTGTTGTTGGTGAGGGTATGGTTATTGGTGAGGGTATTGATATCGGTGAGGGTATGGTTATTGGTGAGGATATGGTTATTGATGAGGGTATGGTTAATGGTGAGGATATAGTTATTGGTGAGGATATGGTTAATTGATGAGGGTATGGTCATTGGTGAGTGTATGGTCATTGGTGAGGTTATGAATTTTGGTGAGAGTATGGTTATTGGTGAGGGTATGATTATTGGTGAGGGTTTGGTTATTATCGAGGGTATGGTTATTGGTGAGGGTTCGGTTGTTGATGAGTGTATGGTTATTGATGATGGTATGTTTATTGGTGAGGGTTTGGTTATTAGTAAGGATATGGTTATTGATGAGGGTATGGTTATTGCTGAGTGAATGGTTATTGGTGAAGTATGGTTAAATATGGGGGTATGGTTATTGATGAAGATATGGTTATTGGTGAGGGCATGATTATTGTTGAAGTATGGTTATTGATGAGAATATTGTTATTGATGATGGTATGGTTATTCGTGAGGGTGTGGTTTTTGATGAGGGTATGGTTATTCCTGAGGGTATGGTTATTGGTGCGGGTAAGATTATTGGTGAGGGTATGGTTATTGATGAGGGTATGGTTATTGGTGAGGGTTCGGTTGTTGATGAGTGTATGGTGTTTGATGATGGTATGTTTATTTGGTAAAGGTATGGTTATTAGTAAGGGTATGGTTATTGATGGTGGTATGGTTATTGGTGAGGGAATGGTTATTGGTGAAGTATGGTTATTGATGGGGGTATGGTTATTGGTGAGGGAATGGTTATTGGTGAAGTATGGTTATTGGTGGGGGTATGGTTATTGATGAGGGTATGGTTATTGGTGAGGGAATGGTTATTCATTGGGGTGTGGTTTTTGATGAGGGTATGGTTATTAATGCGGGAATGATTATTGCTGAGAGTATGGTTATTGCTGAGAGAATGGTTATTGGTGAGGGTATGTTTATTGGTGAGGGTATGGTTTCGTTGAGGGAATGGTAATTTGTTAAGGATGGTTATTGATGAGAATAAGGTTATTGATGATGGTATGGTTATTGGTGAGAGTATGGTAATTGATGAGTGAACGGTTACTAGTAAGGGTTTGGTTCTTGGTGAGGGTATGGTTATTGGTGAGTGTATTGTTATTGATGAGGGTATGGTTATTGGTGAGGGTATGGTTATTGGTGAGGGTATGGTTATTGGTGAGGGTATGGTTATTGGTAAGGGTAAGGTTATTGGTTAGGGTATGGTTATTGGTGAGGGTATGGTTATTGGTGAGGGTATGGTTATTGGTGTGGGTATTTTTATTGATGAGAGTATGCTTATTCGTGAGGGTATGTTTATTGGTGAGGGTATGGTTTCGTTGAGGGAATGGTAATTGGTTAAGTATGGTTATTGATGAGAATATGGTTATTGATGATGGTATGGTTATTGGTGAGAGTATGGTAATTGGTGAGTGAACGGTTACTAGTAAGGGTTTGGTTCTTGGTGAGGGTATGGTAATTGGTGAGTGTATTGTTATTGATGAGGGTATGGTTATTGGTGAGGGTATGGTTATCGGTGAGGGTATGGTTATTGGTAAGGGTATGGTTATTGATACGGGTATTGTTATTGGTGAGGGTGTCGTTATTGGTGTGGGTATTCTTATTGGTGAGGGTATGTTTATTGGTGAGGGTATGTTATTGGTGAGGGTATGTTTATTGGTGTGGGTGATTTTATTGGTGTGGGTATGTTTATTGGTGAGGGTATGTTATTGGTGAGGGTATGTTTATTGGTGAGGGTATGGTTATTGGTTTGGGTATGGTTATTGGTGAGGGTATGATTGTTGGTGAGGGTATGGTTATTGATGTGGTATGTTTTTTGATGAGGGTATGGTTATTGGTGAGGGTATGGTTATTGGTGTGAGTATGTTTATTGGTGAGTGTATGATTATTGGTGAGGGTTTGATTATTGGTGTCGGTATGTTTATTGGCGTGCGTATGTTTATTGGTGTTGGTATGTTTATTGTTATGGGAATGTTTATTGGTGAGGGAATGGTTATTGGTGAGGGTTTGGTTATTGTTGTGGGAATGTTTATTGGTGTGGGTATGGTTATTGTTGTGGGAATGTTTATTGGTGTGGGTATGTGCAGAGTGAGGGTTTGGTTATTGGTGTTGGTATGGTTATTCGTGATAATATTGTTATTGGTGAGGGTATGGTTATTGGTGAAGTATGGTTATTTATGGAGGCATGGTTACTGATGAGGATATGGTTATTGGTGAGGGCATAATTATTGATAAAGTATGGTTATTGATGAGAATATGGTTATTGATGATGGTATGGTTATTCGTGAGGGTGTGGTTTTTGATGAGGGTATGGTTATTCATGAGGGTATGGTTATTGGTGAGGGTATGATTATTGGTGAGGGTATGGTTATTGATGAGGGTATGGTTATTGGTGAGGGTATGGTTATTGGTGAGGGTATGGTTATTGGTGAAGTATGGTTATTGATGGGGGTATGGTTATTGATGAGGGTATGGTCATTGGTGAGGGAATGGTTTTTGGTGAAGTATGGTTATTGATGAGGGTATGGTTATTGATGAGGGTATGGTTATTGATGAGGGTGTGGTTTTTGATGAGGGTATGGGTATTAATGCGGGAATGGTTATTGCTGAGAGTATGGTTATTGATGAGAGTATGGTTATTGGTGAGGGTATATTTATTGGTGAAGGTATGGTTTCGTTGAGGGAATAGTTATTGGTGAGGGTATGGTTATTGGTGAGGGTATGTTATTGGTAAGGGTATGGTTATTGGTGAGGGTATGGTTATTGGTGAGGGTATGTTTATTGGTGAGGGTATGTTTATTGTTGAGAGTATGGTTATTGTTGAGGGTATGGTTATAGGTGAGGGTATGATTATAGGTGAGGGTATCGTCATTGGTGAGGGTTTGGTTATTGGTGAGGGTATGGTTATTGGTGAGGGTATGATTATTGGTGAGGGTATGGTTATTGGTGAGGGTATGATTGTTGTTGTGGGTATGGTTATTTGTGAAGGTATGGTTATTGGTATGGGTATGTTTATTGGTGAGGGTATTGTTATTGGTGAGGGTTTGGTTATTGGTGAGGGTTTGGTTATTGGTGAGGGTATGGTTATTGGTGAGGGTATGGTTATTGGTGAGGGTATGATTATTGTTGTGGGTATGGTTATTTGTGAAGGTATGGTTATTGGTATGGGTATGTTTATTGGTGAGGGTATTGTTATTGGTGAGGGTTTAGTTTTTGGTGTGGATATGTTTATTTGTGTGGGTATGTATATTGGTGTGGGTATGTTTATTGTTATGGGTATGTTTATTGGTGAGAATATGGTTATTGGTGATGTTTGGTTATTGGTGTGGGTATTGTTATTGGTGTGGATATGTTTATTGGTGTGGGTATGTTTATTGGTGAGGCTATGGTTATTGGTGAGGGTATGGTTATTGATGTGGGTATGTTTATTGGAGTTGGTATGTTTATTGGTGACGTTATGTTTATTGGTAAGGGTATGGTTATTGGCGACGGTTTGGTTATTGCTGTGCATATGTTTATTGGTGTGTGTATGTTTATTCGTGAGGGTATGTTTATTGGTGAGGGTTTGGTTATTGGTGTGGGTATGGTTATTGGCGAGGATATTGTTATTGGTGAGGCTATGGCTATTGGTGAGGGTATGGTTATTGATGTGGGTATGTTTATTGGAGTTGGTATGTTTATTGGTGACGTTATGTTTATTGGTAAGGGTATGGTTATTGGCGACGGTTTGGTTATTGCTGTGCATATGTTTATTGGTGTGTGTATGTTTATTCGTGAGGGTATGTTTATTGGTGAGGGTTTGGTTATTGGTGTGGGTATGGTTATTGGCGAGGATATTGTTATTGGTGAGGCTATGGCTATTGGTGAGGGTATGGTCCTTGGTGAGGTTATGGTTATTGGTGAGGGTATGGTTACTCTTGTGGGTATGGATATTGGTGAGGGTATGGCTATTGGTTAGGGTATGGTTCTTGGTGAGGTTATGGTTATTGGTGAGGGTATGGCTATTGTCGAGGGTATGGTTCTTGGTGAGGGTATGGTTACTCTTGTGGGTATGTTTATTGGTGAGGGTATGGCTATTGGTGAGGGTATGGGTACTCTTGTGGGTATGGATATTGGTGAGGGTGTGGTTATTGATGAGGGTATGGTTACTCTTGTGGGTATGGTTATTGGTGAGGGTATGGTTATTGGTGAGGGTATGGGTACTCTTGTGGGTATGGATATTGGTGAGGGTGTGGTTATTGATGAGGGTATGGGTACTCTTGTGGGTATGGATATTGGTGAGGTTATGGTTATTGGTGAGGGTATGGTTACTCTTGTGGATATGGATATTGGTGAGGTTATGGTTATTGGTGAGGGTATGGGTACTCTTGTGGGTATGGATATTGGTGAGGTTGTGGTTATTGGTGAGGGTATGGTTACTCATGTGGGTATGGATATTGGTGAGGGTGTGGTTACTCTTGTGGGTATGGATATTGGTGAGGGTATGGCTATTGGTTAGGGTATGGTTCTTGGTGAGGTTATGGTTATTGGTGAGGGTATGGCTATTGGTGAGGGTATGGTTCTTGGTGAGGGTATGGTTACTCTTGTGGGTATGTTTATTGGTGAGGGTATGGCTATTGGTGAGGGTATGGGTACTCTTGTGGGTATGGATATTGGTGAGGGTGTGGTTATTGATGAGGGTATGGTTACTCTTGTGGGTATGGTTATTGGTGAGGGTATGGTTATTGGTGAGGGTATGGGTACTCTTGTGGGTATGGATATTGGTGAGGGTGTGGTTATTGATGAGGGTATGGGTACTCTTGTGGGTATGGATATTGGTGAGGTTATGGTTATTGGTGAGGGTATGGTTACTCTTGTGGGTATGGATATTGGTGAGGTTATGGTTATTGGTGAGGGTATGGGTACTCTTGTGGGTATGGATATTGGTGAGGTTGTGGTTATTGGTGAGGGTATGGTTACTCATGTGGGTATGGATATTGGTGAGGTTATGGTTATTGGTGTATTATAGGCTAGTTGACATGCATTTGATACGTTGTGACATATACACTATTCAAAGTTTCTTTAAGGAGAAACATAAAAACCATGCATGCCGATTAAAGAAAAACCCTCAAAACAAGATAATTTAGATTTGGGGTTCCCTTCACTTATATACAAGCATGTAAGTACTTATCTGACAGGTTGAAGATATTGACCACTCGAGCAATAAATTGCACTGGTCATGGATTGTCCGTAATTCAGAGATCTGGGATCTTGATAAGCTCGAAGCGTGGCATTGATTCATTAGATTTGGCTAGTTTAATTCAAACAAAGGTGACAGCTAATGAACACATACTGACATTCGACGCAGTTATTTTCTTAGCAATGTGTAAGACTACAGACTAAAATATTGATTGATTAATGCTCACATATCCGAATATGAAATTCAGTTAAAATCCTGATATTTGGTGCGAGATGAATGTGTGAAGACTAATGCATATCCAAGGTATTGCCTCCATTAACGTTAAGAAGCTTTTCCTGATATTGAATAAGAGCGTATACCCAGGCCTGATAGACTAATAATTTTGTTCGATAAATGGATAGTTTTATCGAGTATCTGATGAATTATGGGACCTCTGTTGTACTTCCATATATATGTTCTTTTATGACTGAAAAATGGTTGGTTGTCTCGTGTACCTTCACCAAAACAATAAATGAAATTAACGAACACATTTTTCTCCTTCTATAACATCTTAACAATAAACGCTGTTAAGCCAATACCAGTACAACTATTTTGCTTCGATCACCAATGAATTATACTTTTTGACTTTAATTGTATGATAGGAACTAAAGGAGGGTACCAAATATATGGGACTGTTGGTTCTATTTACCTAGATACAATTTCATAGAGAACATTTAAATCGGCATAAAATGACAAAGACAACTCTTTATAATAAAGGAAATACAGCATCGATTCATACCTCAACCCCGTTCTTAAGCGTTGGGTAAAACAGAAATTCCCGTTTGTCTACAAAATGTGGTAAACTGTTTAAACGTTGTTTTTGGTAGATACAATTATGATTATCTTATATATCGATTCGGCGAAATTATCCAAACGGTTTCGAGCGTTTTGCAGCCCGGGTACAAAATGGGCCAACAGGCGACACTAACAATGTGTGTATCACAGAAATTCTAACGACTACCATTTGTATTGCCCGGTTACATGCCTGTTACATGCCACAAGCGTATAGGACCAACTACTTCAATGCCAACACATTTGGTTTTAAGAGGACATTTTCTATGTAATTGGTTGGTTTCTTTTCAACTTCAACAAAAATAAATCAGTGTGACTGACTTTGTTTGAGACCATCAAACGGAGAACATTATAAGCGTGTTAATTTTAAAATAGGGTACATATACGATGTATCAACAAAAAGGTGCAACGTGCGTTGTGATCGTTTCAAACGTTCGTCAATAATGTCGATTTTAGCGAACACTGTGTAAATAGTGTGCTGAAAAACTCTATCACAATTCAACATTTTGTCGTTGATGAAATAAAAGGATGATAATTCGCTGCACAAACTGACGATTGAAGTCAATTCCTTTTAGGGTGTTTCATTTTTCAACTTTTTCTCTGATTCCCTATCTTTTAACACCAAATGTACTCTAGTATGAACAAAGTTTCCTGACGGAATTTCAGCGAAATCCATCGATCTCTGTATCCCGCCCCCTACCGGCTCGAAGTTTTACCCTTTTTCCCTATATACGTGATTTTTGCTTTAATTTGACTCATGTTTCTAAATAATTTAATCATCTTATAAATTACTTTATAAAAGTTTATGGAGTTCTTTTATCATGCTTATAAAAAATCATGAGAATTGATTTACAAATGCATTTAGACCCTATTATATAGACTTCTTAAACATAAGTTATTTTGTGCTTGAAATATAGTGGTCTTCAATTCAATCATGTTAATCAGCAACCTGTTTGTTTACATATTCAAAATAACGAATTCTGATTGTTCGGTTAAAAAATTCGTGTATCAACTGTCAAGGTAAATGTCAAGGTCAGGGGTGGAAAAATCACACAATCTGAATTATTAAAATGGCTGATCTGGGTTATTTCTGGTTGACTTTCACGTTTTAGTTGTGCTGATGGGGTTTTCTGGTGATAACTATTTGAATCTGATCAAAAGTTTACCATTCAATATAGTTTGATATAGCATTAGTCTCCTTTTATGCGCCTTTAATAAACAATGAACTGAACTTTGCGGGAAAATAATGGTCAAAGCCTGAAATATTGGTTTACTCGTATTTTAGCAAAATTTTATAAAACATGCATTTGAAATTAGAAACATATGTAAATATTCCATAATTACTTCTAAAACAGCTTCCAGTATCAATTTTACATGGTTCATCATGCTTATTCTCATTTTCATTTTATGTAGTTCTCTTTCCATGGCAGTTATTATTTATAATTTTGGGACATGATAAGCTTTATTGCATTATAAACATAACATGTTAGAGAGCAATTTTACAAACATTTTAACAAAAACATGGATTTACAGAAGAATTTTTCATTTTAAGATGTTATTCAATTTTGCTGAGCATAATCAGAGACATAGATAACTATGTCTCTTGCATAATACATGTATATACTCTAGACAGATTAAAAATGGTTTTCTTTGAATGATTTGATAAGTTTTTTAATCAATGTATGCAAATTCGGTCATTTATGATAGTATTTCCTTATACATTTTTATCTTAAATTTGAATGTTTTGAACAAATTAATAAAATGTGAAATTCGTTTTCTGTCTGTCTAGAATGAACAATTTTGCATATTCTTTCATTTATGAAAATGAAGGGCGTTAAGATTTGTTTACTGTTTTAACAATTCAATTCAATTCAATATTTTATTCAAGTATCTTAGGCCTCTGGTCCCTATACATAAACACATATACAAATACAAAGTATGAGTGACATAGTATAAAGTTATAAAACATAGAAGAAGTCAGGGACTATCCAGAAATTGTTTTAACACAAGAATTTTTCTACAAAACTTTGAAAAGAGATCCTATACTAGGGTATGGGTGATAGCCCCATACCTCAGCAGAATGGTTAAGTGTTATTAAGTCCAACGAAGACAATCGACAAGAACATTAAGTAATTGACGACTGACACATATGTTCTTCATGGGCATTGGAACACTACATTGTAGAAAGGGGGGATGATGACTCAATAAACAAGTTGTTTGAAATCATTCCGATCAAATGGGTTTCATCAGTAGCCATTTTAATGCAGATCCTTTAGAAGGTATCCTGTTAGAATTACATTGTAGTTACCGAACGTCGGGCGAAAATTCACTGTACAGTCCCCCCAAATGAGATGCACACGTTATGTTTGTAAGAATTTATCTCAGTTTGATAGTCGATGATGAAACAATTGACTGATGAAAGAGTATTGACAACCTGTCCAGGTTTCCAACGCGAAGTTAGTCGCGTTTCCCACCAATAACCTATTGCAATAGTTATAAAACAAGTATAAAATGATATGCTTGAGTTGTATGTCTACGGATTTTCCAATTAGTATCAGAAAATGTTTTCGACACATACATAATCTAAAAAAACATAGTCATTTCCTGGTCAGATTTGTTCGAGATGGATAGCTTTAACATTATCATCGGTTTACACTCGATGTAAAATACAGTTCATGAAAGTTACTAATGGTGCTTAAAAGACATGACTAGCTATTTTGCAAGACTTTCCATTCCTGAAGAACTATTGACCAATAACAGGTACAGTAATGATGGCACATGTAAGTTACGCACCAATACTCCGTGTTTTATTAAATAAAAATGATTGAAGGGACGTTTTTACAAATGAAGACATAACAATAAATATTTTCTTAAGGTTTTATTTTAAAAATAAAGATACAGTCTTGTAACAATTTCAATATCACATAGGGTTGTTTTGAAAACAACATACTTAAACATATACTGAATTCTGTCCAAAATTGTTGTGACAAATAAACGTTGTGTTCAATTTTAATCAGGTAAATCATTCGGCTTGATAGATGTTACAAACATACAATTATTGGCAAATGTCAATGCTTTTAACGTACATGTAATTGCAGGTTGAAGACATATACCAATCGCCTCTTTTATCTTTTTTTCCAATTGCTAAGCCTTCCTTTTGTTCTATTTCCTATAAGAGATGCGTAAATGGCTGCACGTTTACTATTTACCGCCTGTAACAGTCTGCATGTTGCGATCCTTTCACCTTCGCTCTCTTCATTTTCGAATACAGTTATACACATGTAGTTTGTCATAACTTCATCCCCCCCCCCTCCATCCTCCTCCTCCATTTCCTACTACTACTCCCCCATGACATAATCGCAGTGTCGCTTGACCTACATCGAAAAGTCGCTTCTTCATTCCGACTCGGTGAATCTTAGGTATCGCCATTATTATGGCATTCACTCGAAAATTCTCAGGAACAGAAGTAGTTCATCGTCACCATAATCACCAATATCATTATTCTAACGGAGCTCGATAAACCCGGAAGTGGAGAACCGGAATCTAGTGGAAATGTGACGTCATTGTCGGCTACATCGTAGAACCGTTCGTAATCGGCAAATTTCTTGTCAACGTCGACTTGAAAGTCCGGATATGCTTCTTTACCTTGGATGAAATTAATGTTCTCTGAAAGATGAAAAAGAAAATGTTTCAATTTTAAAGTACCCTTAAGAATCCTTTTTCACAAAAATGGACAATATATGTAATTGAATAAGGTTAATGTGCACCACAGATTTCCCTGTTCTTCAAAAAAATGTAATCTTAACTCATCGAAAAATTATGTCAGAACCATTGTCCCCTTTGACAAACACACACAATGAGTTTCGGTTATAAAAGTTCCATTGTTATTTACACCACTGCAAAGATTTGAATCTTAATCCGATGTATTCGGGTTAGGATTTCTTGAATTCGTCTTTTGAATTGAAGACTGATTTTTCGTTTCTTTTGTACGCTGGAATGCGAAATTAATGTAAACATAAACTTACCACAATCTTGAATCTGAGTAGTCTTACACCTCATATTACCATCAAAGCAGTGACATAAATAACAGCCTCTTGTCATCCATGTACCGTGCTCAATAGTACCACATGAACGATCACGTGTTCTGTGCTCACAATATCGACCATGGAATCCCCTGAAAACAGATTAAATAAATTATAAGTAAAAAGCTACATGCGGGAAATTGCTAACGTGTTTTAAAAGACATCCGATTCATCATAAATTGGTGTGCTCTCTCTGTTCATGTCGGATAGAAGCATACAGTGTATCCTTGTTTACATTACGTGTGATCATAAATTGATGTGCTCTCTATGTTCATGTCGGATAGAAGCATACAGTGTATCCTTGTTTACATTACGTGTGATCATAAATTGGTGTGCTCTCTCTGTTCATGTCGGATAGAAGCATACAGTGTATCCTTGTTTACATTACGTGTGATCATAAATTGATGTGCTCTCTATGTTCATGTCGGATAGAAGCATACAGTGTATCCTTGTTTACATTACGTGTGATCATAAATTGGTGTGCTCTCTCTGTTCATGTCGGATAGAAGCATACAGTGTATCCTTGTTTACATTACGTGTGATCATAAATTGATGTGCTCTCTATGTTCATGTCGGATAGAAGCATACAGTGTATCCTTGTTTACATTACGTGTGATCATAAATTGATGTGCTCTCTATGTTCATGTCGGATAGAAGCATACAGTGTATCCTTGTTTACATTACGTGTAATCATAAATTGGTGTGCTCTCTCTGTTCATGTCGGATAGAAGCATACAGTGTATCCTTGTTTACATTACGTGTAATCATAAATTGGTGTGCTCTCTCTGTTCATGTCGAATAGAAGCATACAGTGTATCCTTGTTTACATTACGTGTAATCATGAATTGTTGTGCTCTCTCTGTTCATGTCGAATAGAAGCATACAGTGTATCCTTGTTTACATTACGTGTAATCATAAATTGGTGTGCTCTCTCTGTTCATGTCGAATAGAAGCATACAGTGTATCCTTGTTTACATTACGTGTAATCATAAATTGATGTGCTCTCTATGTTCATGTCGGATAGAAGCATACAGTATATCATTGTTTACATTATGTGTAATCATAAATTGGTGTGCTCTCTATGTTCATGTCGGATAAAAGCATACAGTGTATCCTTGTTTACATTACGTGTAATCATAAATTGGTATGCTCTCTCTGTTCATGTCGGATAGAAGCATACAGTGTATCCTTGTTTACATTACGTGTGATCATAAATTGGTGTGCTCTCTCTGTTCATGTCGGATAGAAGCATACAGTGTATCCTTGTTTACATTACGTGTAATCATAAATTGGTGTGCTCTCTCTGTTCATGTCGAATAGAAGCATACAGTGTATCCTTGTTTACATTACGTGTAATCATAAATTGGTGTGCTCTCTATGTTCATGTCGGATAGAAGCATACAGTGTATCCTTGTTTACATTACGTGTGATCATAAATTGGTGTGCTCTCTATGTTCATGTCGGATAGAAGCATACAGTGTATCCTTGTTTACATTATGTGTAATCATAAATTGGTGTGCTCTCTCTGTTCATGTCGGATAGAAGCATACAGTGTATCCTTGTTTACATTACGTGTAATCATAAATTGGTGTGCTCTCTCTGTTCATGTCGGATAGAAGCATACAGTGTATCCTTGTTTACATTACGTGTAATCATAAATTGGTGTGCTCTCTCTGTTCATGTCGAATAGAAGCATACAGTGTATCCTTGTTTACATTACGTGTAATCATAAATTGGTGTGCTCTCTATGTTCATGTCGGATAGAAGTAATCATGATGATTGATTCCTTCAGCTGTCAGTTCAAATTTCTTATCGACAATCTTTATGGGTTGTCAGAGAAAATATCTGCAATATGATACATGTACTCGTACAGTGTACTTACTTTTGACAATGACAGAATGTGTTCATGATGCAAAGTCCTCCGTTGAAACAACAGTCAGTGGATGCTTTTTTCTCTTCCTTAAAGCTGTTCAAAAATCCTCTGGTCGAAACTGAAATATGTTGAAAAACATTGATAAATATTAATGTTTCACTATTGAACTTGTTATAACCAAACAACATACGTGTCAAAAAATGAAACGCTGTTGTCATTTTTGTTTTGAATCGGTTTAAATATAAAGAAGACATATTTTATGAGAAGAAAAGTAATAATTTCCGCTTAATTGACATATCTATCCCTCTCCATCAATACATGATTTGTGTGCAATAGTGTGCAATAGAATATGATTTCGGTGTGATTCCGACCATTCTCACTGATGTGAGATTGAGTGGCATATATGGATTAATTTGCAGCAACTTTTCGTGTCAAAAAAAATATAGAGCACATAATTTTGTCCATTGAGGAAAAAGAAGATGATTTATTCTTTTAATTTGAAAACTATGATTAAACGTGGTAACAATAATGTATCGTTATTCATTGTATGACAAATCATCGAGTCACGTTGACTGACAAAAGGACATTCACACTCGAAATACTTCGAACCTAATTCTGTCACCAGCTCTTTATCAACCAATAATGGTCATCACGAATTCGTTTAACACGCGTGTGTCATTTACTTCTTTCCAGTAGCAAGACTTTCAAGATTATATTTCGCAATACAGCGTTTCTTTATTAAAAACAAAGAAAAGAAAAACGACGTGACTTACCTTTTCCGATCATGTCAACGTTCTTGTGGGTCCGAACTTTACGAGACTTTTGGCCTGATCGTACTGTGCGTTCTATCCAATCTGAAATAATTTCAAATAGAAAATATCATCCATTTATGAAAATAAAGCACATCTTAAACATTTGAGGACATCGATTTTGGCGTTAACACAATGTAACATATCGGCGCAGGTCAAGAAAGGTGGGTAACACGAACTCAAATAAACTTTAAAACGAACCGAGCTATTTAGCGGACTATTTAGTTAATGTTTTACATTACAAACACGTGTATAGAAGCATATGTAGCAGGAAAGTTCATGACATAAGAATTCGAGGTGGACGAACTTTTGAAAAAGTTGATCGTTATATATATTGGACCCTTGCGTGTAGATCAAGAGTTAATTCTAACAATATTGCTGTGTGATTGATTGTTGACTATCTTATCATCTACAGGCTGGATAATACCATTTGGAACTAGAGACGTTCTGCTCTTGATATAAGCAGTTACGTTCCTTATTCTAATCCAAATATAGGCTTAGACACGTGGCTTCTTGTTTTGTTGTGAACCAAAATACAAATAACATGATTGCTACATTGTAGATTTCTGCGAAAATCTAGTCTTACATGCTGTCGCAATTTATTCACAAATGCGCCAAAGTCTACATTAGGCCTACCGGATATTTACCGTAATGGTATTTTGAGACATTTGCGTTGTCGATGATTACACTGGCTTGTCACCTCTTACATTGACAGTGGTGTTATAAAAACAAAATGACGACTTCATACGGAAAAAGATCTATGAAATATCCGTTAGTGAAAAATTGGTTTTAACTTCAAAGCCACTATTATACAATAAAAAAGTGTTATTGAAAAAAGCATGTTTATGGCAATAAATTGACGTGTATGAGTAACTTTGAATGGGAACTTTATCAAAAAATAAAATCAGGTTACCAATTTATCACGGGAAATAGGTTAAAAAAGTGATATATGTTTTTACCTGGCATCGAACATTCTACAGCCGCCACCAAACAGATCATGCAAACGATGCTTCTGAAATGAGAGACAAACAATGAATTAACACATAACATGTAACATACTATTATTTTAAAAAAGGGCACATAGGCTGATAGCTTTACTGCTATTGTAAATCTGTTTCTTTATGGGTGCTTTGAAATTTACCTTTTTTATAAACGTTAAGCACTCTTTTTGTGTGGCTATTTTATTTTCTCAGTACTTTCTATTACCGCTTACATACTGAATAAATTTCAAATGCTATTTGAACTCTAAGTTATCGATACGCCTAAGACGTTAATGTAATTTAGGTTTTGTAAGAAATTAGAAGAAGTTAACCTCTATGTACCTTTTCATAAAAATAATAAACTCCATATCTTCTTATATCAAGAAACCCACGTAGTTACACACGTATACTGCTAAAGATACCAATATTTATCCAATTTAACAATCGTATTAGTTATTGCACTGTTAGACAAAGAGGTACGTCGAAAAGTGAACCATTTCTTCTTTAGGTAGAATACAGATAATCCGCCATTTTACAAACTCATTCTCTCGTAAGACTACATCGGTCGGGCCGGGAATACTCTCTTTAAACCGAAACGGTCCGGCCCTGACTGATGTATACCGAAAATAACGAAGTAATCTCGCTTTGATAGTCGACGGTGAAAAAATTGACTGGAAAAAGAGCATAGATAACCTGACCAGACAAAACAGTCATTCCCTTGGTATCCAATGCGAAGGTGGGCGAGTTTTCATACAATAACCCGTTATACGAAGAATCAAACAGGTACAAAGGAGTGTTGTATGCCTATGGATGTTTCCAATTAGCATCAGAGAATGCCTTCCGCGGTTGCATTATGAAAAAACAGTCGATTTTCTGGTCAGATTTGGTCTTGCTGGAATGTAAGTGTCAATCTGGTCGACAGGAGAGTATTCGCTGCATCTTATACTTGTGTTGTCTGTGGGTTCAGTTGTATTCTGGGAATGAGACAACGTGCTTATATTAATCGCGTGATTGAAAATGGTGCTCATGGATTCCCTAATACAATAAAACATCTTGCTGGGTTGAAATAGAGTTGTGCAAGTCGCATTGAAGACTATGGCAGAGTAAAAATGAATATCACCTCTTCTGTTATTGTACATGGAAAGAGTCACCAATAATCATCGTATTGACTATTCATCAAGATCTTTGTGACAAAGAGAATACTTTTCGTTGATATATATATATTTTTTTTTTTTTCATCAAAGCCAGAGTTATTGGTTCATTTCAAAATTATCAGATTGATGTGCTATGTCAAGTAATAGAATGCCAGCCTCGGTAAACAGAGACCACGTGTTCGAATCCCTTGTTCCTTATGCCAACATGCATTGACCCCAAGAACTAGTAGTGCATACAAGGACGCACAATCGAGATGGATAGATATAATATGATCTACACTCGATATAAAAAACACCTCAAGAAACTTACTAGTAGGGCTACAAAGTCTTGACTAGCTATTTCGCAAGACTTTCCATTGAATAAATCTGAATGAAGGGACGTTTTTTTAAATGAAGGCATAACAATAAATATTTGCTTTAGGTTTTATTAGAAAGAATAAAGATACAATCTTGAAACAACAATATCACATAAGGTTGTATAGAAAACAAAATAATTAATCATATACTGAATAGTCTGTCCAAAATTGATGTGACAAATAAACAGTATATGCAATTTTGATCAGGTAAATCATTCAGATTAATAGATGTAAAAACATACAATTATTGGCAAATGTCAATATTGTTAACGTACACGTAGTTGCAAGTTGAAGGCGAATACAAATCGTCTTTTTTTTTCATTTTTTTTTTTTGCAATTGCTGAGCCTTCCTTTTGTTCTATTTCCTAGAACAGATGCTTAAATGGCTACTTTTTCGGCGTACACGTTTAGGATTTCCCGCCTGTAACAGTTTCCATATTGCGATTCTTTCCCTTTCACTCTATTGATTTTCGATTACAAATATACACATGTAGTTCGTCATTACATCCTCCTCCTTACTACTACTACTTCCCCACAATCGCGCTGTTTCTTGGCCTACATCGAAAGATCGCTTCTTCATTCCGATTCCTTCACTTTCACTCTCTTCATTTTCGATTTCACTTATTCACAAGTAATTCGTCATTACATTCTCCTCCTCATACTTCTCCTCCTCGTCCTACTTCTACTACTTACTACTACTCCCCCATGACACAATCGCAGTGCTGATTCACCTACATCGAAAAGTCGCTTCTTCATTCCGACTCGGTGAATCTTAGGTATTGCCATCATCATGGCATTCACTCGGAAATTCTCAGGAACAGAAGTAGTTCATCGTCACCATCATCACCATTATCATTATTCTAACGGGGCTCGATAAAACCGGAAGTGGAGAACCGGAGGCCTGTGGTACTTCGACCTCATTGTCGGATATGTCGTAGAACCGTTCATAATCGGCAAATTTCTTGTCAACGTCGACTTGATAGTCCGGAGATGCTTCTTTACCTTGGACAAAATTAATGTTCTCTGAAAGTTGCAAAGAAAATGTTTCAATTTTAAAGTACCCTTAAAAACCCTTTCGTTGAGAAAAGGGGCAATTAAGATAATTGATTGAGGTTAATTTGCACCACAGACTTACATCTTCCACAAAAATTGTAATCTTAACTCATCGACAAATCATATCATTGTTCCCATTGCAAACATAATGAGTTTCGGTTATAAACGTTGTATGGTTATTGGCACCAGTGCAAAATACGGAGTCGTCATCATGTATTCGGGTTAGGATTTCTTGAATTCGTCTTTTAAATTGAAAACTGATCTTTCGTTACAAGTGTATCCTGGAATGTGAAATTAATGTAAATATAAACTTACCACAATCTGGAATCTGAGTAGTCTTACACCTCATATTACCATCAAAGCAGTGACATAAGTAACAGCCTCTAGCCATCCATGTACCGTGCTCAATAGTACCACATGAACGATCACGTGTTCTATGCTCACAATATCGACCATGGAATCCCCTGAAAACAGAAAGAATAAAACATAAGTAAAATATGAGGGAAATTGCTAACGTGTTTTAAAAGCCATTGGCGGATATATCATTTTGCTTTCTGGCAAAATTATTGTAATAGAATTTGAGTCCTTATTCTCAAACACTTAGATTATTGATTTCTTCAGCTGCCGGTCCAAATGTGTCATCGACAATCTATATGGGTTGTCAGAGATGATATCTCAAATTTATTACATGTACAGTGTACTTACTTTTGACAATGACAGAATGTATTCATGATGCAGAGTCCTCCGTTAAAACAACAGTCAGAGGATGCTTTGTTCTCTTCCTTAAAGCTGTTAAAGAATCTTCTGTTCGAAACTGAAATATGTTAAAAGAAAAAGTAAATATTAATATTTCGTTTTTGAGCTTGTTATAACCAAACATCATACGTGTCAAAAATGAAACTCAGTTGTCATTTTTGTTTTGAACGGTTAAAAAAGCAATCATTAATTTACCGCTCAATTCACATATCTATCATGTATGCGTTTCTTTCTTTGTCTGTTTATTGCAAGGGAGATCAATGTTAACTTGGCAAGTCATCTCCATCAATACATGATTGATGGACAATAGAATAATGATTCCGGTGTGATTCCGAACACTCTCACTGATATGAGATTAAGTGGCATATATGGTTTACTTTGCAGCAAACTTTCGTGTCAAAATGTTACAAAAAAATAAAAACAATTGTAGAACACATATTTTTTTTTACATTGAGGAAAAAAGATGATTGATTCTTTTAGATTGAAAACTATGTTTAAACGTGGTAACAACAATTTAGCGTTATTCATTGTATGTCATGTGTGTGTGACCACGTGTGAAGCTAGACAAATTATCGAGTCACGTGTACTCACAAAAGGACATCCGCTATCGAAATACCTCAAACCTAATTCTGTCGCCAGCTCTTTATCAAGCAATAATGGTCATCACGAACTTGTTTAACACGCGTGTGTCATTTACTTCCTTCCAGTCGCAAAATTTTCAAGATCATATTTCGCAACACAATGTTTCTTTCTTAAAAACAAGAAAAACGACGTGACTTACCTTTTCCGATCATATCGACGTTCTTATGGGTCCGAACTTTACGAGACTTTTGCACTGATCGCACTGAGCGTTCTATCCAATCTGAAATAATTTCAAATAGAATTAAAAAAATGTCACCCATTTATGAAAATAAAGCGTTCCTTTTACATCCGAGGACGTCGATTCTGACGTTATGTCCCACATATCGGCGTAGATCAACAAATCTAACTTAATGTGAACTGACTTATTAAGTGGTCTATTGAGCCCTAGTTCCACAATACCGAAGCATATGCAGCAGGAAACGTTATGACATAAGAATACATTGTTCGAGGCGGACGAAAATTTTGCAAAGTTTATCACGTAGGTTTTTTTGTTTTATCAAATTCAATCCTCTGTCTTATCTTCAATGGATCTTTATGTTTGACTCTATTGGATTATTGCGTGTAGACCGAGAGTTAATCCTTAACAATATTGCTGTGTGATTGATTGTTGAATATCTTATCATCTACAGACTTGCTAATAGCATTTGAAACTAGAAAAGTTCTGCTCTTGATTCAATTACTGACTTCATACAGAGACAAAGATAACTATGTTATCTATGTCACTGTTTCATATAAGTTAAGTGCCCTATCTTGGTCAAAATATAGGCTTAGATACGTGGCTTCTTGTTTTGGTGTGAAAGAAAATACAGATAGCATGATCGCTTATCCATATTGCTCAACTGCATGGTGAAAATTTCTGTAAAATCTGGTCTGACACGCTGTCGCAAATGCGCCAAAGTCTACGTTACCGGATATCTACCGTATCGCGTTGTCAATGCTTGAACTGACTTGTCACCTCTTAAATTGACAGAAGTGTTATAAGACCAAAATGACGACTTTCTATGGAAGAAGATCTATGGCATATCCTTTAGTGAAATGTTGCTTTTAACTTCAAAGCCACCATTATAGCATTTACAAATTTATTAAAAAAAAGGCATCTTTATGACAATTAGTTAACGTGCACGAGTAACTCTGAATGGCAACTGTATTTACAAAATTTAAGTTAACCACTTTATTACGGGAAATAGGTAAAGAAAAGTGTGAGATGTGTTCATACCTGGCATCGAACATTCTGCAGCCGCCATAAGACAGACCATCCAAACGAGGCTACTGAAACGAGAGACATACAATGAATTAACACACGACATAACACGTTAAATAACTTCCATTCAACAAAGTGTATATAGGCTGACAGTTATATTTATTAATTCTGCTTTTTTATATGCATGCTTTGAACTTTACATTTTTATGAATTTTATCACTTTTTCAGAGTGGTTATCTTGTTTTCTTCGTATTTCCTATTACATCTTATTCGTATGACACTTCATTAACCTAGGCAATATGGAATTTGCAATCTTTATTATCGATATTTCTTAGAGGTGAAGGCAATATAGTGTTTGGGGAGAATATTTAAATAACTCGTCTCGTACCTTTTTGTAAAGTAATTAAGCTCCATATCTTCTTATATCAAGAAACTCACGTAGTTACACACGTATAGTGCTAAAGATACCAATCGTTATCTAATTTTAACAATCGTATTAGTGTTGTAATTATTACATCTATGATGTTATTACACCCGATTTAAAGATCGATCAAAACGATATGACTTTCAACTGATGCATGCGAGTTTATAAAGGTCTCATGGTACATTAGATAGTAGCCTCTGATTGGCCAATGGTTTCTTTCACATTTTAATTGGGGCCTTATTATGCAAATAAGCCGTGTTCTAAATGGTTTCACGCTTTCAATCTATGGAAGCCGATTTATTCTTAAATACTTAATAGTTTCCTCGTGATT